>JASWJB010000171.1:0-90907 GCA_032433595.1 Conoideocrella luteorostrata
TTTTTTTTTTTTTTTTTTTTTGGCTAAATAGAGAAGCAGACCATAAACAATATTTGTACCGAACCATAAATATCTTAGATATTTAGCGCCTCAAAACACATAGGAAACGTAGCAGTGACAACAGGAGCCCGCGCCAACCTTTCTCGCGAGGTGTGGACAGTTTGCAATCATAATACGTGCTGTCAGTCTTAACTGGAACCCTCCGCTATCAATATACCGGAGCCATTCTCAGCAATTCTTATCTACGGTGCTAAACGGGGACAGGATAAATGGAAATGTAGAGGCTAACAAGCTTATCCTGGTTTGTATCTGAACTAGCAAGCCCTGATGCACAGCAAGCCGAGCCTGCGTTGAACTGAACGCCTCCTCCAAAGAGCCCTCTCCACGGGCGACAAGACTGCAAAGAGTTGATAACGAATTCTCTAGATGGAATAAACGCCTCCTCCAAAGAGCCCTCTCTATGAGTGACAAGACTGCAAAGAGTTGATGACGAATTCTCTGGATGGAAACATGGCCGGCAACAACGACAGCAACGCCAGCAACGCCAGCCAACACTCAAAGGGGCTCAGTGCAGAGCCGACGCCCACGATTTATTATTCCCGCATCTGCGGCACTACCTGCAGTGAGAATTTGGGGTCCTTGCATGCAACCAACTGACCGCGTCAGCTTCAGCCTATACAGGACGACGAAGGAGTAACCCCAAGTCCATCAAGGTTGAAGGGCCGTCTACAGCACCCAGAGGCTTGACCTCGTAAGTGACCCAGACACGCCGAGAAGATTCTACAGCAAGACGGGGGCTTCATCATTAATACCGCGGATCAGGAGTTGATGCGCGGCGGCGGCGTCACTGGCTGGGCGTAGATGCAGTATACAGAGATGCAGACAGCACAGCACGCACCAGCATGCAGATGTACACACGCATAACGGTACCCACCAGCAAAACATGCCGCCAGCCAAGCTTTCGCTAAGTAGCTAGTCACTCTCTCGTTATCTCCGGCCGGGAGGGCGACCCGACGTTAGTTGGTGAGCGCAGCGCGCCGTACTGGATTGACAGACAGTGCAACGCTCCCTCCGTACGGGAACGCTAGCCGTTCGGGACTTCACAGCACGGAGTATGCCCGAGGACGAGGTTTGTACTCAAGGGCCTCACAGCCGCAGAGTCAGCCTTAACACGACGCTGCTCTCTCCGTCCATCCATCCGCCCAATACACATGCAGGGAAAAGTGGACGGCGCTCTCTCGCAGCTGTACACGTCCGCACATGAAGCTTATTCTCCCTTGTGACAAGACGCAACAGCAGACGAATTCGGTAGCGGCCGAGAGTGTGGCAGCCCCATGTCTCGAAACCCAGCCTATAAGTGGCTGATCGCTCTTCCCCGCCCCCAGGGCCCCCAGTGCCCTAGCCCGGCGTTGACTCACAGGGCTTTGACTCAAGCGTTTACCTGCAGACTAGCTAACCGGTTTAGCGTATGAGCGCTGCCTTCTGCGGGGCGGCAACCCCAGAACGGGTCAAGTGCCTCCCCCCGTGGGCTCTTTCTTCCTTTTGTCGACGTGAGACGTGACGACTCTGATGCTCGCTGATGCTCACTGTTCCTGCGAAACGCGTCGACTGGGACGTTGGCTGATATCCTTCCCCCAGGTGTGTGGACATTAGACACAACGAACAGTCATTTTGAGCAAACACTAGTTTCAAGCCTTCTGTTTGTTTTAAGCCCCGGTCGTATTTAGTTATACTTGGAATTGAGGCTTTTGATTCGTCGTTTGGGCAGCTGTGCGCGGTGCTGACGAGTCACACACACCTCATGAGGCTCCTTGTCCGGCGAATGTACAAGATCTGACCTCGACAAAGGGGGTGGTTAAAGAGGTTCTGAATTCCTGCTGTTCACAATGAGCAATTCACATCCTTTAATCTTCATCTTGTCTCTCTCCCTCGCTCTCTCGCTCTCTCTGAATTTGGCTTACTTCCACACCCACATCCACTGCTCGTAATAATACACTTTTGAGTGAACGACCTGGCTCCTCTCCCAGTTGACACTTACACGCCCGCACGTTATATTCGTCCACGGGTACTCTAGCCGCCAACACAAGCAGCACTTCGGCAGTATTGTACGGAGCACTAGACTGAACTGCACCAACAAACGAGTCATCTTCAATTCGATCGCCGGGACAGGGAGCCCGTGCAGCACATACGCGCCAGGCAGCCATCACCGCCGCCATCACCGCCGCCATCACCAACCATGATGGGCACGCCAGCACATCTGCTTCTGCCTGTTAATGTCGGTCCCCGCGTTAACACCACAGCCCCGGGCACAAAAACCAGAAGCGCCTTGAGCTCTCATGCTCGCTCAAGTACTCAGCCTCTCCGGGGCGCTAGCCACATCCGCGCATCCCTGACTAACACCAACACCGACGGCACCGGCATGTGCATGGACAGCCGGGCGATCCAAGAATCAGCAGATGCAAAGAAACCAGATCATAAGAAACTATACGGCTCCCTCTCAGGCATTCTCTCGCCATCAAGCAATCTCGCATCCAAACCGCGGGAGGAACAAAAAACCCCCCGAAACATGCTGTTACATCCCGACTCTCACTCGGCCTCATCCAGCAGACGGCCCTCCGTGGCCGCCACCACCGCGACCACCTCGTCGGCCCGCTCATCCACCGACAACTCCCGGCGCAGCAGCATTGCCCTTCCCAGCCGGCGCATCTCAACTTCTGTCCCCGTGGGTGCCGAATCCGTCCCGCTGACTGTTCGGGACGCCCTTGTGGGCTTGATTGCTGCCTCGTGCCAGGCCCAATATGACATTGATGAGTTGAATACCCAGCCGACGGGGAGGACGGCGCCGCTGAGGCGCGTGGGCAATGAGGTCAAGTCTCTGAAAATGACGGCTCAACTGCTGCATAAGTTTCTGAGACGCTTGGAAAACGGACAGCTGGAGCATGCCGAGAGGGCAAAGCTCGTGGAGCTGGATGTCCTGGTTGGTGTGTTGACTGCCTCGATCTTGACCCTTTCGGAGCTGGAGGGCCGGCTGGAGAATATGGTGATGCAGGCTGAGGACATGGGCTTGAGCCTCGAGGAGATGTGCCAAAGGTTGTCGAGGTCGTTGACCAAGGATGCAAACAGGATCAGCATGGTCGAGTTCACCATCACGAGGCTGCTCAGTGTGCTGCAAGTGTAAGTCGAAAGTCGGACCACCCTTCCTACCTTTCTACCTCCCTTCTCATGATGCAGCTCATCCGCGGCATACTAACTGAGACTCCCCCATCAGGAGCGACCCAGACGAGGCCCCGCGTCACCAAGCCCAAGCCAATCTTGCCGTCACAGACATGCTTCAAGCAGACATGGCCCTCGCCGGACGTATGCAGCAACTCCAAGACACTTCCCGCGGCCTCGCCCTTGTCCCCGAGCAGCGCCGCGCAGAACTCACCTCCCGCCCTCCCCCGAGCTACTCCGTCCCCTCACCAAGGAGCAACGACGAGCTGCCCAACTACTACGAAGCCCTCGACGACGACTCCGTAGCCATCCAACCCCGCGACTGGTCCATCTACTCCGGCCTCACCCTCGCGGACATCCCCACCCTCTCCAGAATCAACCTGCCCATGATCCTGGGGGAGATCAAAGACGGATACTTCTACACAGCCGAGTACGCCGATGCCGTGTCCGAGAGGTTAAATCTTCTCGCTGAGACAAAGAGCCCGCAAAAGTCAAAGGCTCTAGCGCAGATTCTGCTCATCACCGAGCCAAGCAAGGATAGCAGAAAGACGACCGATGCGTCGGACCATGGCGGAGGTGGTTTGGCCCATCGACTGGCTCGGAAGATTGCTAAGAGTCGGTTGTTAGGCAACCCTGGCGCATGAGGACGGGGACTTTTCCCACATGTTTTCTTTTCTTCTTCTTTTTCTTGTTTCTTGTTTCTTCATATTCACATCCAGGATTTTGGTTTGTTTGGTTACATGTTCTTCTGGTCCGCTGGACGCAAGGCGCTATGAGATACCATTTTCTTTTCAGTTGGAGCGACGTGACTTGGCTGGCCGCATGGGATTTTTCGCGGCCGTGTTTTGATTTGATTGCGATGGAAAAGCGACGTCAGATTTTGTTGAGGGGCGTTTATGTTCCACTTGGGTTTTGTTCAACAAGTGTTCCTCGACCTGGTTTATTATGTTTCTACCGGCATCCTCCTATGCCGTAACTACTGTTTTCAATATCATGTTAGATGCAGCCAAAATAGATCACCGACCAAGCCATGTGCGACTACCTCCTTAATCGTCAATTCTATCACGTGTAACACGATTGTGCATTGCTGCAAACTCCGAAATCAACTTTCAATGCAAATATCGCATGACTAAGTGCCATTCTATCGACGCTGGATGAATCTAAATATGGAATATCTAAAATTTGTGCCCTGTATGCCCCCGTATGATGTCCTGTGCACCTCCGTCGGTGCTTCAAATATATACAAGTTAATAAGAAAAAGAATTATGTGCGCCTGTTGATGTTCTAATTTACAAGTGAAACCCCAAATGATGCATCGATGCAGAGTTCTTTCAACCCTTCTCAGAGTAGCGACCAATCAAGGCGCTTGGTGAGACTCTTGCGAGAATACAAGCTGAGTCTGACACCGGCACCGCAGTACTCCGTATTATTACCAGGGCACAAGAAACTGCACTGTGAGTCTGTGACATTTTTGCCGGGAGTACTGGCTTGGCTGCCGGCATAGTTCACCTTGTTACCACACCAACACTCTCGGCCATACTCAACACCAGCGTAGTTGTATTTCCAGCAAGTTTGTAAGCACATATTGATTGTCATATTGACGGAATTCAGAAGCTGAGTGTCAAGAATTCGCCCGTTGTTCGGCTCTGAAACACAGGCATAATACGTAAAGTTGGCATTGCCATTGGAAATGACTGGCCCGGTCGGGGTTGGTGAGGCTGACTTGGTAGATGAGGTAGTAGTCGACGATGCTGCTGATGTAGTCGTGGCACTGGGGATCGAAGTGGAGGCCACAGAGCTGGCAGAAGAGCTAGAAGAAGAGCTGGCAACTGAGCTGGCAACTGAGCTGGTGGTGGCAGGTGCAGTGGAAGAAACAGCGGCGACTGAGCTGAAGGCAGTAGAAGTCGAACTGGTGGTGCTTGAGACTGTGCTGGAACTTGAGGTCGCTGAGCTGGTGGTGGCCGATGTCGAGGCAGAGGATGTTGGGGCCGAGCTGGGGCTAGTAGAGGCTGAACTGGTGCTTGTGACGGCGCCGGAAGTTGTGGCAACTGAGCTGGTGGCCGAAGTGGCGGTTGTGGGAGATGTCACAACAGTGCTGGTCGATTGGCTGCTGGATCCGGTGGCGGCCATTGTGGTTGAGTTGCCGGACGTGGTTGCCGTCGCTGTCGAAGTGGTTGTAGTAGAGCCGACACTGTTAATTCGGTCATCAGGCAGTGATGGCGTAGCGGACGAAGATGTCGCGACCGATGATGATGTTGCAACAGATGAAGAGCTGATCGAAGTTTCGGCAACACCAGCCTTATACAACTCCAATCTCACACCCGCTCCACAATACTGTGTCTTATCACCAGGGCACAGGAAGCTACAGTCGGCCTGGTTGGTAGCATTGACACTGCCTGCTTGAAGTACGTTGCCACAGTAGCACTCGCGTCCATACTCCACACCGAAATAAGTCAGGCCGTCGCAGAACTTAGCACACGAGTCCAGAGTCATGCTATCATTTGCATATGTGCGATCCATCAAAGCACGGTTGTTTGTGGCCTCTGTCCAACATCCCTGGTAGTTCCAAGAGCCCACCTTGGCTCTCCTGTATGGTGCGGTTGGGGTTGGTGTAGAAGAAGTACTTGTGGTAGATGAAGTAGTAATGACAGTGGCTGATGTCGGGTTAGTCGTGGTTGTGTCGAAACCAGTCAAGTTGGAGCCAGAGGTGGAGGACAATGATGTGAGTGGCAGGGACGAAGTGGTTGTAGTCATGGTCGTAGTCGTGGTAACTCCGTTTCCAAGCTGGTAGGCATTGAGACGAGATGGTCCTCCACAATACTCTGTCGAATTGTCGTTGCATGTCATTGAGCAGTCCTTATCAGCGGCGCGAATAGCTCCAGTTCCAAATGTATTGCCACACCAACACTACAGAATATATTAGCATACCCATCAGACAAAAAGTAGTAGGATCTTCAATTACCTCTCCTCCATACTCCATGCCGGCGTAAACGTAGTTGCTTGCCTTGCAAGCATCCACGCAGCTCTTGATTGTTTTCTTGTCAGTATTTTTCCCATTGGGCAAGGCGCGACCGTTGGTAGCCTCCGTGTAGCAACCAATGCTAGAATATCCTGACACGCCAGGATTGACAATAGGCCCTGCAGGGGGAGGCGGTTGCGTAGTATTGCCATCCCACTTCAAGGTGTCCCCAAAGACAGACATGTAAGTGCCGTCATTGCCATTGTCGCCGTTGCCGCCACAAACTTGCTTCAAGTCACCTTTGCAGTAATAGTTGCAGTTTACGTCGTCTACTTTGACGCTAGGAATAGTGTTACCACCCCAGCATTCACGCTGATATTGCGTGCCGCAGAAGGTGTAGCCTTTGGCAGAACAGGCTTTGATGCAATCTGCGTTGGTCATGGTGTCGTTTGCATAGACCTGGTCAGGCAGCTGGCGACTGGGGGTGTTGTCTTTAAAGCAACCAGCGTACCTGAGCTGACCTAGGCCGTTCGGCAACAGTGGTGGTGCTTGTTCTGCAACAGCGTTGCAGAAAAATTGGAAGAATTGCTTTCCGGATGTAGGGTCGTTGGTGTTTATCGTCCACTGAGCAGTTCCATTGTAGGGCGCAGTGTTCCATTGAGCATATGGAACATTGCAAATGAGCGTGGCGTTAGCACTTTCCCCTGGCGCCAAAGAAGTGCCCTCAGCAAGATCAACCTGATTCAGAGCTCGGACAAGTCCCGCGACGCCAAACGGAGGCTTAGATACAGTCAATGATAGAGGAACGGCGCCTTGAGGGGCAGCATTGGTCACACGGAACTTGAGCGACTTGGAGTTGTTCTCTGTCACATTTCCGAAGGTGAAAGGAGTGCCGGGCGTGAATTTTACCCAGTCACTGCCGTCGATTGTCTGGAACTCGAAGAGTGCCGCGGCCGCAGGGCCAGCGGACGCAGCCACAGAAACAGTCCGGTTACCACCATCTGAGACTATCTTGATGTAGCAAGAGTATGTGCCACTTGCAGAGGTGTCGAATTTGACGTTGATGCTGGAAGCACCATTGGGTGCAATTGTAGCAGGAATATTCTGGAGCGTGAACCTGCCAACCACCAAGTCACTTTGGCCGTTCCAGCTTTCGAATGGCCCATCAGTGCTGGTGGTCGAGTAGAGCACGGAATTTACTGTGAGCAATCCATTACCCAAGTTGGAGACAAGGACTGGTTCCGAAACCCCGTTTGGATTGTCTCCAGTAACAGACTTCTTGAACGTCAGGATGATGGGACTGAGCTGGAGCAGAGGGCCGGCACTTTGTCCTGTGCCGGTAAGACGAGCGTGGGTGCTGGTGCTGTATCCGCCAATGCCATTTGTGGTATTTACAAGGATATCGTTGGATGACAACCCAACACTAGTTGGAGAGAATTTGGCATTGACGGTAAACGTATCATCAACGGCCATCTGCAGTGGCGTAGTAGGCAGGCCTGAAATGGTAAAGTCTTTGCTTTTGGCGTCGTTGAGCTCGATTCCCGTCACAGTCAGAGCAATGCGGGCCTTGCAAGTAACAGGCTTGGTCAAGCTGTTGTTCCTAACATTGACGGTTCCAAAGTCCACGGGCGAAGTGCAGTTGAGAGGAACATTAACTGGCGAACCGAAACCGTACACATAACCTTGAAGCGTCCCAACGTAAACAATACCGTCGCCAAAGACAGGTCGAGTAAACTTGGTGACGCCGGGAATATTGAAGGATTGGATCATATTGAGGCTGCCAGCCTTGGGTACGGCGTCGTAAATGCGGAGGCCGAGACCTTGGACATCGGTAACCCACAGCAAACCGGTACCTTCTTGGCCGTTTAGAGACGTAGTCGCGCCGTGGCTGACACCGAGAATATAAGAATTACTGGTAGGGGCCTCGGCGACCTTGGTAAAAGTAGGAACGCCGCCGTTGCAGGAGAACTTGAAGACGATGGTCGGGTACTGGATAACGTTGATGTAAATGTACCCACCTTCCAAGGGGTAGACGCCGGCGCCAGCATACACGGAGTTCAGATTCTCATAGACGTAGATGACATCGTCCAGACCGTCTTTACCGTTCTTATAGCCACCGAGGTTGTCCAGATTGAGAAAATATGTCTTGCCGCTCTTGCCCGTCACAACACCGATTCTCTTGATTGCCCCACACGAAAACTGGCTGGGGAGAATCTCCAATGGACTCGTTCCCAAGTCCTTGTCTGCACCATCCAATGCTCGTTTTTCCCAGGGCATAAAGAAATCAACCAATCGAAGACTTCCGTCGCCATTGATTGTCATGTGCAGCGCAGCCTCTTCCAAAGAAGTCGGCGGATTGAAGCCCTTGATGGGGACGTCGGCTTGCTGCGAGGCGTATCCGTTTCCAGTGGCCAAGAACAAGGAGCCACTGTCATCCGACGCAATACCACCACCAGACATCCAAATACCGCCGCCCGGGGTGGTGTTGGGGATGCCCTGTCCTTCGGTAGCCCATTTTTCGACAATTTTACCCGTTGTTTTGTCCCATCCAATGATCCACCCGGTGAAGTTGTACTGCACACAGTGGGATGCAAAACCGGCATAAATGAAGTTGCCGGCTTGCAACAGCCCGGGGCGCTGGTGGTGAATGCCACCTTGGAACATACGCACAGGGGAGTTGTTAGCAATCAGACCCTCAAGGTCGACAGGGAAGTTAGGACGCTCTGAAAGGTCATTCACGTCGAGAGCATGGACGTAGTATCGACCGGCAGCCTTGCCCTGGGCCTTTGTGCCTCCATTCTGGTCGACATACGTCTTGGCAGTCAAGTATAAGGTATCGGTGGTTGGGTCAATGACACCGGTGGCAGTAATGCCAATTGTCGGGTTGATGTCGACACAGCCGTCCAGATCAGCAGTCAGGAAGGGTATATGCAGATTTCGCGACGCGACAATCAGGCCCGTCTTCGCATCGAGCTTATATACGTTGTTCTGGGTCGTGGCGAAGTACACGAATTGCTTGTCGCTGCCGGTCGGGGTGTAGACCAGAGGTTGCGAAAAGACCTGTTCTGCTTGGCCAACGTACATGCCTGGCAATGTTGTGCGGAAGAGTTGCCCAAACTGATTGCTTGCAACTACGGCAGGGTCCATATTATGGTTACTGCGCAACGTCTTTGTTAGAAATTCCATAAGAGGCTTCTTTTCCGTCCATGATAGCATGTTAAGATCATTATCAAACCGGACTTACGTTTCGTAGCCGGCTCTCGAGTTGCTTCCTCCCCAGGTGATTGTGTCTGTATCGGCAATGCCATTGACCAGGCTGACGAAGGCCGTGGCCGTGATCAATAACGCACGCAGAGCCATCATAACACCGACAGTGGATTTGTCCGTCCCGGAGAACAGGTGTCGAGTTGATTGATGATGAGTGCAAATTGTGCAACAAGAGGAGCGGACGGCCTAGGACATATACCACGAAACCATGCTACCAGCAACAGTTCGGCACCAACACTCACACCAGTTCGCCATAATCCTACTCGGTGTTTAATATTAATAACGGGATTGCAAGCGGCTACCGGAAAGGTGGATACCACAACCGAAAGACCTGAAGGAGTTTACTATTCTGGAAGACCTAGTCCAAAGAGTCAACGCTAAGACCCAGCGTCGACAAGGTTTGCTAGCCATGGCGTTGAACTACCAGCTGACTATTTCCTCCAGCTGTGGGGCATCGTGAAATCTTCAAGGCCCTGTCATCTCCAGCGATTGTCGCAGCTTCAGCTTTCTCTCAAGCTGCCGATGAACCTTTACAACTGAGCGTTCTTCTGCAAATGCCCCCGGGTCAATGTTACGATGCGTTGCGGGGATGCGTACAAGGGAGACCCAGAAGGACAGGAACTGCCGCGATGGCCCCGAAACACACATGTTGGTGGAGGATGCTGGCTAATTAGCTGTGTAGTACAATATGCTGCAGCCCGACATATCCGTGAATAACCAATTCCGAGTTGTGATGCTGTGCTCGCTACCGCGCTGGGCGGTTGGACGGAGGAAAGAGAACAGGGGAATAAAAAGAAGCTAGACCGGCGAATGTGGGGTGAGATGGCGAAGCCACTCGATGGATGACTGGCATCTGAGCATTTGTGCCTGGGCGGTGGCGCACACGTGCACATTGGGCTAGTCAGGAGCCGGATGTGTGGAGTGGACCTTTGTCACCTCCGGCGTCCAAATGCGACGCCTGCAGTCTCTTCGAGTTCTCTCAGTCCTCTGAGCACAGCCTGGCTCAAGCCTCTGGCCCAACTCTGAGTTACGGGCATGGGCCCAAACGCTGGTGGTTGACATTTGAGAGCAAGTGGGCAGTTGGTTGGCAGTGGAGCGGCTGAATCGGGGCCAGTCCGCCTAGCGACCTCGCGAGTCCTTTCCTCGTTCCGTCCAGATGCCGACTGGCAGGCCTGCGATTTCGACGTTGGCAAGTTGCTGCCCACCTGGAGGGCGCTTCTAGGCTTTCGGAGTCGCCATCTGCTCTGGCTTTTGAAGTGCGTTTTTGGGCCTTCCGGGTTGCCTGGCGGATTGCTTGGCGCCCAGCCCAGGACCATGTCATTGCCCCTTTCGCAAGACACCACCGGATTAATGCCAAATAATACTAGTATGCGCAGTTTGAGCAAGCTAGCTGGTTGGTTAACTACTGGTCGACTCTAACAGGAAGCTGCATTCTGCAATCAGCGGCAATCAATCTGACAGTTTGTTAGATCAACGCCAGGCTCGATTCCAGGCCGCGCAGGTACAGTGACAACTTATCAGCTGTGAAGTTAACAGTCAATTGACCTAACGTTGTCTCTGTGTATGATTCCGTCCCTTGCGAGACAACCGCCCGGCTGTGAGTCTCCGTCCGGGCTGCTTGTGAACTCCTCCTTGGGCCTGAACGGCACGCGGCATAGCTATTGCACAATACTGGCACTGGCACGTACGGGAAGAGGGCGGAAGCGACAAGGACATGCATGACCAGGAACGAAAAAATCTGAGGCGCTAACGCCCGACAGTTCGTATTGCACCCACCGCATCGCCCCCACCGTAGCCTCTAACGGGAGTGGCTCTTCCGGACCTGAAAGCCCAGCGCCACACCAATAGATTTCGCTCGTTGATATCCGCAAGCCACGCATCTGCCTCTTTATTTATTCCCAATAACTATATTTCCAACACAGTCAATTGGACTCTGCATCACCCTGGTCATTTGCCAGACACAAGGATGCCCTCAGACTTTTCGGGATGTCGTTCCGGGTTGGTCCTCCCGTGTCAGTTGTTTGTTTCGGCGGGTCACGATGTCATTTCGAAAATATTCTTCCCGCCCTCATCACCTTGTGTCAGGGTCTGTGCCTGAAATTCAGAGACAGCTGCATCTGGACAAGACATGCTATGAATACATGGCATACTCCGTGTAATACGCTCTCATGAAACATATGTAATTGTTGTTACACAACCATGGTGTTTGCAGATTCTGGATTTCCTATCAAGCACAGGCTCCTGCACTACGAAAATACCAGAGCAAGATGCAGTACCGCAGTAGCTAATGTCGGCTAAATCCGTTATTTGCTTTTGGGTTGCGCTAGCCATCTCGCCCAATGCTGCGTGCATGTACGTCTAATAATACCCTCTCGCTAAGCACCGCATCTTGATTGTCCCAGAATTTGCCCATGTCGTTCAGCTCTGTCTGCCGGTGTTCTAGGCATAAACAAGATGGATCTCAGTTCACGGTAAGTCTGGTCTGTATTGTCTGATAAAGGCACTAGTAACTACAGGCCCTTGTCCTCAGATCTCGACCATTCGAGGCCCTAGCATCTTTGGCCTGTTGACGGACACCGCCACAACTACTCAGGCTGGAGTGACAAGGCCACGCGGAATCGGTCGTCAAGTCAATAGTTCCTAATTATTGTCTCGTTGGTGGACGTCCAATTTCCCTGTCCCATTGGGCGCGCGACCTCATTGTAAGGCTGAGGAATAAATTGACAAGGTCCCCATAAACTCCCTTGACTCGCGCGTCGCATTATTGAAGATAACCAGGCATTCAGCAGCGCCTCTTTACTTGGCGTGTAAGTGAAAAGTTGCAGTGGTATTAACGTCTTCTCATCCCTCTTACGTGACATGGTATGTTTGCTAGTCGAAATGCAAGGTTGATGTTGGCAACGCACGGCTCACGTAGACAGGCCGTCAAAGCCAGCTTGTTGTTTTCTTTCGGGGTCCGCTTAGGCGGCCCCTTGTTGTCGGCATTCAGCCTCAACAAATAGTGGCTTCTATTCTCATTTCGTCACTGCAGACAATCCTGAGACACCTTGGTCCGAGGAAGCAAAACCAGCAGCCGACTTTACTTCTGATGTCGTACAGATGACTTGGATGCGCAACGCTGGTTTTAGCCATCGAGACGGACAGCCTGCAGCCTAAAATTTCGAGCTGCAGGTTAAAATGCCGCAAGGAACGAGTTATCGCATCATATGTAGCTACCAACCCCAAATTGCGATATTATTGGGATTGTGCCATAATACTGCAATGAGCAGACTGTGTAATACAAGCCACCGTACGAAATAGGTTCCTTTTTGCTGCAGGAATTCAGCGCGAAGTTGAACCTTGTCCAACGCGTGCAAAGGAAAACAGTTCTCACACGCGTGTCTTTTAAGTTTTACAGCACTTGACTTATCTAGAGTGAAGCACAACTTTGGATGCCGAACAAACTTTGAGATATTTATGAATTAGCTCCGTAAAGGCATAATGTGCCAACATCCCCATTCTTGAATGCAAAGATGTGGGTGAACCTTGTGGACAGAAATCTCGCCGACACATGACTGGATGAGATGTTGTTGTTTTAGGGGAGACCCGACCAGCGCGAACTGGTTTACGACCAGATTGGACATCTTCCTTTCGTAGGAGTCGTAAGTTTTATAGGATAAATCTAGCAGTCTCCGCCGCGAATTATGATTTAACATTATTTATAAATAAATTCCTGACTGATGTTTCCTGCGAATCAATAACAATAATAACATAATTACTTTACAATATTAACAAAATCCTCTTTATTAGGTAGAAACCTCCTCAGAAGATATAGTGTCTTTATAGAGATCCTGTTGAGCAAAGTGTGGTTGAGACGAATGAATGCTGTCGAACAACACGGAGACGATAAACTGATAATCACGGGAAAATGGGGGAGCAACCCAAACACTTCCAGTTTACCCTTGTGCATACTTGTTTCAGCAGATATCTTAGCCCCAGCGCTCTAAAGAAACTAAGCTGACCAAAAGAGTAGAGTATTAGAAGATAAGGGAGAGATACACGGGATGTCGGAAGCTGTGGTACCCTGGAAACCGCTTCATAGGGTATCGGGGAGCACGAACAGCCCTCTAAACCATCGAGCAGAATTGAAAGTATCCTCCTCTTAAAAAAAAAGGAGATGAGCTGGCATATATGTTATGTCTATTGCGGTAAAGTTTGCCATGTTACCCTCTGCCCAATAATTGTGAATAAGTCCAATAATCGCGATATTTATTTGGTTAACACGTTCCTGTAGGCTAGCGCTTGTTTGATTAAAATCGGGCAGTAAATCAGAGTCTATCATTGATTTTCATGTTGATTTGGACATTCTGGGTAGGGTCAATAGGAGGGGATTGTTTATTGTCACCATCGTAGATGCAAGGTACACCTGTCCATTTGCTTTCTGCAATCAAGGCGACTGGTTCGAGGAGACGTCCTGCCTCGTCAACGATTCAAGTGCCGGAGAAAACATGGGGTAGTGATTGGCGATTTCTGCGGCGACCACGGCAGTCCATCCATCTCCCGTCAGGCTCGACCCGTACACTATGCACGGACGCCATGTGAAACAAATCACAGTAGGCTTCCCGTGCAAGGTCTCGCCCAAAAGACGATAGTTCGGAAGTCAGTGCGATCGCAAAATAAGCTAGAATGGAAATCTAATCCTGAAATGTATCTTGGTGTCGGGGTGAGCAAGCTTATATGACAGTTGAGGTCCTGAGCCATGTCGAAGAATGGGAGCGGATGTGACCCTTGCGACAAAAGATCATTCGACTCTGGTTTCAATGAATGCAGAAATAGTGTTGCCAGACGGAGGCGTGGATAAAGAAGCTTCAGAAGTTATATGAAGAAAGCTTCGGGAATAGTTTGACTCGAAATGGTACGAGACAGTGACGGCATTGGTAATGGGCACCAGGCAATTCCACCAGAGAGGAGAAAACTGATACGGCGTCGCTCTTTCAAGTATCGGATTTGAGAATAAACAATATTCTACCTGGGGCTGGACAAATCTTTGGCGGAATCTGTACTTTCGGATACCATGCCCGCGAAGTTGCAACAGGGTACTGGGACCAGAATATTCAGAGGAACGTCGATGGAGGTTATCGTTTCCTTAGTCCGTTGTCGAACTGTTGACTTTCTTTGATGTAGATGTACTAGCACCACAAACTTCGTTAACAATTGTTAAGCGCCAGATCGCCTCGAGATTCTTCGTCCCTTACCCATAGTAGATTATCACTTTTTTATAGCACACAGGAATTGAATTAGACCGGAAGATATAATCAGGCTTCTTATGGTACGCGCCTTCCTGTGTAAAGTTGCTCATTCAAAGAATTGTTGTCCCCGCCAACACGCACAGTTCTGGCAAAGGCGTATTGATAGTAGGTGTGGCGGAAGACGATCATTTATTCCTAGCCATCTATCACTGTGCCGCCTATATATGCCTCACGGGCTGTTAGCATTCGTCCCGAGATTAGAGCACAGTCTAGAGAAGCTGCTTATCAACCTACAGAGACGCAGGAGCTCACGTCATAGCAACGAATTGATACCTCGCTGAGTCCCGACACCACTGCATCCGGGTCGGAGGTTAGTCTTGGGCGGTCACCTGACAGTTTGCCGCCGACGATAAGATATCATCAATGTTTAAAATAGGTCTTATCAACCAAAACTAACTCCGCTTTTTAGCATTAAACAAGAATGGTTGCCATTGTCAAAAATACATGCCCTATTGACATTATGATACAAAGCGAATATCGTTGCACGAAAACCTTCCCATCTGTCATTCCCAGTGATCATTTATTTATCCTCGTAAATATTTTGAAGCATTGACTTTGCGTCGCGGGAAGAACCAAATACAAGTATGGCGTTTTTTCGAGGCGCAGACGCGCATTCAAAAGTTTCCTTTGGCGCGTGTACTGTAAGGCCCCTTGAATAACAGCAAGCGCCCTGCATGGCAACCGACGGCGGGTATAGTAACTTCCATCTTGCATCATGGCCGTAAACTAGTTTTGAGTCATTCCTTAGGTGTAATTGACAAGCAATATTCTTAGAAACCAATATATATATATACCACCGTCCAACACCATAAGTAGATAGTTCCTTCCATGACTTGTTGCCATTACCCAACCTACATAGCTCAACATCTCCCACCCCAACACACCTTACAATGGTCAACATGTTCCTCCTTGTCATCCTTACCCTGCTATTCATTACAGGATTAGCATCACCTCTCTTCCCAACCTCCCCGGGTTCCCGTCACGCACTTCCAGAAGCGGCACCCCGTGATGCACTGCGGTACCAGCCCGTCTTAGACTACGACATGGACAGCTGTTACAATGTCCCCGCCATCGATGCTCAAGGAAACGTCAATAAAGGTCTTGGGCACTCGGGTACGACAGTTGCGAAATATTGTCGCGACGCGGAAGATTTGGATGACCAGAATGTGTACGTAAGGGCAAGGTGCAACAATGGCTGGTGTGCTTATATGTAAGGACTGTGTGGCGTGACGCTGTCTCCCCGGTAGTAGAAGAAGACGATGAACAAGCGCGCTGATAGGGCATGACGAATAGGTATGAGCATTATTTCGAGAAGGATATTGCGGTGAGCTACGTCGACTGCTGTGGTCACCGGCATGAATGGGAAAACATTGTTGTCTTTGTGCAGGATGGTCAAAGAAATGCTTCGTTTGTGTCGGCGTCTACGCACCAGACGTATATAAGAAGGAATGCTTCTGAGGTTCGGTTCCAAGGTATGTGGTTTTCACATCATCGTCATCATAATCATTAGCAAACATTCTGTGAGAGCAGTCCAGGCTAATGATAGGGATTAGGGTCCCACCCCAAAATTGTGTACCATAAAGACGGTATCAGTACGCACTGTTTCCGATTTGCCGTTGAAAAGGACGATAATGTCGAAAACCATAAACATGTCTGGGTTCGCGGTGCTCTGGTAGATTGGAATGGGTACCCGTCAACAATGCTGCGGGACACGATGATTTCGGCGTTTGACGAGAATCGACCGAAAATTGACAATGAGCTTTTTGGTGGGGCCTTGAAAAACGCTGTTGGAAACATGGTAAGTCGATGCGCACTATCGATGTGAAAGGCGTTTGAGTGCTGACTTGAGGCGCAGATTCCGGATTTTGATCCTTATGCAGAGGGTTAAAGAAGAGAAAGACATATATAGTAGTAGCGCAGGATAACGATTGTATTGGTCATATAAAGATCATAAGCTCGTAATGGTTCTTCACAAGTGCTTCTCCGTATTCATTTGCCATCACCAAATCATCATCCAAACAAACTCTCTGGTCTTTCTTGGAGCTGGCCGTCGAGAAGAATGTCAACTTTCTCGTTGTAGAAACATAGCAAGCCAGCTATGGCTGCACTTTCGTGGGTAGGATGTCTGTAGTACCAAACCAAATTTTTGTACTCTTTTCCATCAATAACCAAGTCGTAGTACTCGGCGTCCCCTTTGTAGGGGCACTTGGTGGTCAGCTCGCTCTTTCTCAATATAGCGGGGTCCACAGCCCCTGGGGATATGTAATAGCGTGCCGGAAGACCGGTTTCAAGTAGGAGGACTGATGCCACGGCCTTGGCCACGGTTTTACCGTCAACTCTGACTTCGACTGACCGCGAGGATTGAAGAGTATCCACGCGTTTGAACGGGTCTTTGGGATGAACATAGATTGGGACGTCCTCCTCAAGCCATTGATCTAATGTCTCATTGAGTCAGCCACTAGAACAACCTCAGCGGGGTGATTTGGCAGGGGAAAAGGGGCATACCCATTGATCCGAATTCAAGCCGTATAAGACCGGCTAGGGCTCCAAGACTTCTATCATCCGTAAAACGGATTACGCGATCCGACTTGGTCTCTTTGGCTCCAATCCTCGCCGGGAATGTGACTTCCACAAGAGCAGCCCTCGCCACACCATCACTTCTAACCAACTGCACATCCCTACAGGAGCAGTTTTTCAACTCACTTATGGGGAAATAGAATTGCGGATAGCCGTCATGTTCCCACACGTGAACTGCCTTGGTAGTGTCTACGATGGTAACATCGTTGTGAACGACGCGCACGCGTCGGGATGCAGGGAATATTTTGCGCGGCCCATTGGTGAGTATATACCTGGCCAGATCGGCAAGACTGCCCGAGAGAGGTGTGAGTGAGTCTGGCAGAGCAATCATGGGAGGGTGTGACATAACGACCACAGTCGCCCCCGAGCGGGAGCTGAACTGGCTCGCTAGAAACGAGTTCGGCACACTTACTCTGACCCAAAAGCCCCCGGTCTTGTCATGTTTCCTTGCATGCGATGTCGGCTGTGAAATTATCCCCGAGTGTGGTGCTGTACAGGCGACGAAGTAGTTGATGAGAGAAAAAGACAAACATGGGGAGCTCTGGTTTAATATAATCGTTCGTACGACATTATAACATTGGATGACATATCTGGAGCATGCATGTGCGGAATCATGCATCCATGTACACACCCATGCCGGAACTTACCCCGCAAGGGTCCATCGCTCACTGGCGGCGGGCGCGGGACGCTTCTTCATGACGCAACAGCTTGACATTTGGTGCGAGACCAGCGAAGCAAGCACGGTCAGCATGGCAGTCTAGCTCGCTGCTGGCAGGGCGTTTCCAGTGACATCGCACTGCCACAATAGCAGCTTTCCGCTGCCGTGGCGCCTGCAGAGGTGCTGTGTGCACTTTGGCCCAGGTGTTGTTCGGGCTGGTTCCATACTTGGCATGGCATCGCACCACAAGGCAGCCAGCCATGCCATGCATTTCCGTGCAGGTATTTCGGGTCCTGGATCATTTGCCAAACATCGTGGCGGATGGGTCCCTATTGGATGAGACGAACCCAAAGGGGCTGCCGGGCAGTACAATACAATAACTGGTGGAACGGCAGATTGTGGGTTTGGCGTTAATAAGTGGCGATGAAGGGCAAGGATGGCTGTGGTGTTTGATGGAGTCGGTGCATGGTCGTGTTTCACAGCCGCCAGCTGGTAATTGCTAAGGGACGTGGCTGTACTGGTATGGACTGGAATGGCAGTGTGCGGCAGTGTAGTTAATCACTGCTCCTCCTTCTTTGGTTCTTTGGTTCTTTTGTTCCTTCGTTCCATCAAAGTTCTACGCCTTGCCGGCCATGCACATCAACATGCCTGCCCTTGTCGGTCGGACTTTGGACTGGACTTACGCTACTTGGGTTTCAGACCCTTGGCGACATGACTGAGAATAGCTGACTCTCGTCGATACTGTGGCACGAGTTTGAGTACACAGCCCGCATGCACAGATACCAAATGTAAGCCAATCAGCTCCCTCACTGTTATTTAGAGAATCGCCTCTAGGGAGATCGCCGAAGCGACTACAAAGTAGTCGATGGTGGAATGGACGAGGGATGGACACGTTGCTTCATTATGCGGCATCGTCGACTGTGCATATTTGTATTCCACCTCCACGCATGGCAACCCAACACATGACGCGCCAGCTTCGACTGCTGTCTCCGTGTAGCCATCAAAGCATGGTCACTTCCCGTCCGAACAGTCTTTCGGAAGTTATGACGTTGTGTCGAACGCATGGACCAATTCTGCCCTTCTCCATGCGAAGTAGCGTGGAGGATCTGTGTTGGACAGAGCACGCATGAAGCAATCACCTCTAATCAAATGACCAGTCACCAACAGCATTGGAAGACAGACTGCTGTCAAATTCCAGGCGGTGGCGGTGTTGGGTGATATGCGCGATTTGTAAAACGTTTGGGGACCCTGCATCGTACTGCTGTCGTGGTCCCAAAAATATCATTCATCATCCTCGCTGGGCTACTCATAGCAAAGTGGTCGTGCCTACGTGAAAGTAGGTACGTACCCAGAATAGATCACAATTGTCAAAGGAGCCGGTTGCGAGACGCTCCAGTGCTCTGAGAAACGTCCGAGGTGGAATGAGAGTTGGCTCGGCCCTTTCGCGGCCCGTACGACACATGATGTGTCGGGAAGACAATGAACTAGTTGAAACATTCTGCCACAATGGAGGAGAATGATGTTTTACTTTGGCACGTGTCAAACATTACATTTTCAGCGTGGCGCGGCCCAGAGCTAAATGCAGTGTACTTGCAGACCGCGCATATAATTGGAAAACTTGCAACGCATCGCGAACAGGCCGTTTTGCAAGGTGAAGACACACCAAGCTAGAACAATGTCAGCTAGATATATCTCAATAGAATGAAAAGCAGGCAAGTGGTGGACTGAACCACATCAGTCAAAGAGTGAGTGCGGTGGCGTAATAAAAAAAAAAGGCTACTTGTTCATTCACCAAAATATAATTAAAAACGATAGGCGTCTTAGTTTCTCACATTGGCTAGTACGAGCAACACATCTCACAACACAAACACCCACATCTACCCTTTGGCCATCAGCAATCATTGCTTGTTATCGACAAGCGTGACAACTCATACTGCAAGCGTTGCACTAGAAGGAGACACTGACAGCTGTGCCCAGTGAAAAACGCACCATTCAATGAACAATGTCTGGGCAAGGATCGTTCGATGCTCGCTCGAAAAAGAGCTCCATGGATTTGCGTTTGCGGGCATTCATAATGAGTACTCATAAGATGACCAGCTGAAGAATAACCAGAGCGGGTAGAGAAAAACAATGATCTACCGTCTTCAACAGTTTCGCGAATTAGTCACTTTGGAGGGCAACAAAAATAATGTTCACATTATGAATGGAACGGCATAAGTCTCATCTACTGCATGTTTCAACGTGACTTGTGTCGCTCGCGAGCAGAGTACATACAGTGAAACTGAGCCAGCCACCCTAGAGCGTCTTTCAACAATCAAAATCAATCCGGCACCTCGAATTTTCAACCCCCCGTTTGATGGCATCGCGAATTCGCATTATGATAGCAAGAGCACGGTTTCTCATAGACAGAAACAGAAAAGTACCCAGATTAATACATCATGTTATATATGATTACTTGTCACTGTTCTATGAACAACGATTTAGAGCGCCAATGCCAGCTAGCCATGTTGAGTTATTTTAGCGAACCTCTCTTTCCAAACCCATGTAATATCAACATGTTTTTCATGCACGCCATTGCTAACAAAAAGTCAAATGAAATTTATTTCTCTGATCGCGAAACTTATGTTGTTCACGTTGCGGCACTCTATTTATGGGGACACATCGTGATGATGTGTGGACTTGAACGATACAGAGCGGCCATTCTCTAACCTATTAGGCAGCAATACAACCTGTATTACAACCAGATACTAGACTGCCAAGTTAAAGTAGCCTTTGTCCCCCCACTGAACACTTCGATAGACTACGAAGCAACTGGTCACTGGTCATTAATAAAATATCCCGCCTGTCGATGACTCCGCACCCACCCTCCACGCTCGGGTGTGCCTGGGGAAGCACTGGGGGGAAGGATCACGTAGGGCTGATATAAGACATTGGTTCCCGAATCCTAGGCCGAGGTCGGCGGAAGAATCCTCAATGGAGTGGCCTGTTCATCTATCAAAACAAAATTGCGAGCTGCCGTATCTAGATACCATCGTCGCACGGCCTTGGAAAGGCGTGGTGCACCTGATGAGCCGCCTCGTCGGATCAGTTGGGTTGCACAAGATGCCCCACGAATCTTCGCTCACCCAGCCCGCAGACAGGGCCACTGTTTGGCAAGTGCCAAGAGACGCAATTCAATCAAGAGCACCACTCACCCAGCCAAGTGTGCCAATCATCGTGCCGACACATTGAACGTTGGAGCTCACGGGCGTCGGGAGTTTGGGGAGTGATTGCATGGAGTAATACTCCGTCGTAGATAGACTACCGACCTGGTGCGGCGAATAGGATTTCTGCACTGTCTACTCCGTATGCTCGGAAAGACTCAACGCGTATGAAACTCGTTTTGGCACCGCTTTTCTAGCCCCGTTTCCCCACTGGTTTGTTGAGTGAGGCATTATTATCAAGGCGTGTACGCATACTCCGTACTAGTTATGGTAACTGCAGCCTGTACTGGGGTCGCCGCCAATATCCGGAACCGTCAAGACATGGATGGGGCGCTCAAGGGATGTCCTTGTCCTTGCAATTGGAGCCAGACTCACTGTCTTGATGTTGGGCCAATTGGCTTGATCTTGGCGGGATCCCTGATCTAGTAAAGCCCAGCGGGCACAAGCATAGGCACGAGTGAATAATGATGAAGGATCCGCTCGCAATGTTGCGTCCTCCAAGCGCTGTGTAGTTAATTGCTTGATGACCTTTCGAGAGCTGGTGGCTGATCTTAGAGCCCCTCACTTGCTGCTGGATGAGTGGTGGCTATCACAAGACACAAGACAACAGTACTCCGTTTTCCGGCGCTGGGTTTAAACTCTGGGAGATTGAGAGCCGATGTAGAGCGGGATTATCCACTGCTGAAAATAAAGTGCACAAAGACAGACGATATAGCTTGTTTCTGTACGTGTCACAAGCCGAGTAGATCCTAATCCTCACCATCTTGGCGGGACTTACCTACCGTAACATCCCCAGCTTCGACTGACTGTCCCCCCTCCCATCCCCGGACCGTTCTTTCCTTCCCAGAATTGTGATTTTGAACAAACGCCGCCGCAACACAATTCTGCGCAGGAGAAAGATGCGGTCGTCAGCTGTTACCAGCGGCCTCAGGTCGTTTCGCTCGGCTGGATCTCGACCACGAGTTGTCTTTCAAGCACCATGGATGACCGCGGCTGTCATCGCCCGCCCGGCGTTCCAGTCAATGGAGCAAGCCCGTACCGGCGCGACCATGGTGGACACCCCAACTGCCGCTCATGATCAACCTGAGATTGTTGAGAACGTGGCCAGACAAGCAGATGCGAAGAAGATTTTGAAGGATGCTGTGTCTGCCACAGCTGCTAGACAGAATTGGACGAGAGAGGAAATTTCGGCTATTTATTATCAGCCTTTGTTGGAATTGGCACATCAAGCTGTGAGTCTATCTATGCCGCCATGGAGCACCGCACCTCTTGCGGATTCCCCAACCCCACCAACATCGGGTGTCTCCCAGACATAGGACGTAATGACAAACTGACAACGTGATTCCAGAGCTTAGTCCACCGTCGATTTCATAGCCCCGGCGAAGTGCAACTGTGCACTCTCATGAACATCAAAACTGGAGGCTGCACCGAGGATTGCTCCTACTGCGCTCAAGCTACTCGCTACCAAAAAGGCACTGGTCTCGAGGCGAAGCGTGTCGAGAGCGTAGAGTCAGTTCTCGCAGCTGCTAAGACTGCTAGGGAAAATGGCAGCACCCGTTTTTGTATGGGTGCCGCATGGAGAGACATGCGTGGCCGTAAGAACAGCTTGAAGAATATTACAGACATGGTCAAAGGTGTAAAAGCTATGGGCATGGAAGTCTGTGTGACGCTGGGCATGATTGACAATGAGCAAGCGAAGCAACTCAAGGAGGCAGGTCTGACGGCATACAACCATAACGTTGATACGAGTAGGGAGTTTTACCCAAATGTCATTACGACGAGGTCCTACGATGAACGTCTCAAGACTTTGAGCCACGTTCGTGATGCGGGCATCAATGTATGCTCTGGCGGCATTCTTGGCTTGGGAGAATCTTCCGAGGATCGGGTCGGTCTTCTTCATACGGTTTCTACGCTACCTTCTCACCCGGAGAGCTTTCCCGTTAACGCTCTGGTGCCTATCAAGGGCACGCCCTTGGGAGATACCACGCCAATCGCATTCACAAGCATGTTGAGAACCATTGCGACGGCACGAATCATCATGCCTGCTACCATTATTCGGATTGCTGCTGGAAGAAAATCCATGTCGGAGGAGAAACAGGCACTGTGCTTTATGGCTGGCGCGAATGCAATTTTCACTGGCGAGAAGATGTTGACGACGGACTGCAACGGCTGGGATGAGGATAATGCCATGTTTGGAAGATGGGGTCTGTTGCCGATGAAGAGTTTTGATAAGAAGCCTGTGGAAGCGGCAGGCGATATTGATGCCACGAGGTTATAGACAATGCCGCTGTGCGAAATAAATTGCAATAAGTAGACTTGCGTCACGTAGTAAACAATTTTATTTAGCTTTTGGTAGTCTATAATTTGCTTACACTACTTATTAATACTGCCTCATAACCTTGCGGGCTGGTTACAGCTGGTACAGGAATCAGATCCGACTTCGCAGCTGCATCTTCTGTGAGCTGTGTTTGAAGCCATTCCTCGATTGCCATACACAAGCCTCGCACTTCTGCGTTTGTATTCGCAGCATGTAAACAGAGCCGAACCCTGTCACTGCCATCCGGCACAGTGGGAGCCACGATCGGACGGACCATGTAGCCTCGCTGCTGGCAGTGCGTAGCAAGACTCCTAGCCTGTCCCGAGAATAGAGGAATAATTGGTGATTCTGGAGGCGCGCTATTGATTCGAAATAAATGCGGCGGTGGGTTATATTTGTGCGATATAGACAAAAGTAATTGGAATGTTTCATCCATCAATGTCAGCAGGCTCTCAAGAAGAGAATCTGCATGTCCCGCTTCAAGATAGTTGTAAGCTGTCTGAATAGCTGTGAGCATGGGAAAGCCCATGGCGGTAGTGTAAATGAGACTACGTGCATAGTTGATCAGATATGCTCGTGTTGTAGGTGTACACAGAATGATGGCTAGTTAAGAAATGAGAGTGTTAATACTGACGACAGCGAAGGAAACTGTCCAAGACTGTCTTGCTTACCTCCAGCACATCCCATGGCCTTGCCAAAAGTATGTAAGCGAGCCCATATACGGCCCTCCAGTCCTAATTGGCTCACCAGTCCTCTCCCCCGATCTCCCAGCCAGCCCGTTGAGTGAGCCTCATCGACAATGACATGCCCGTTCCCACAGGGGAATCTGGTTTCCACACATTCCACAATGTTCTTGAGGGGGGCAACATCGCCGTCCATGCTGTACACTCCCTCGACAGCAATGAACACGTTCCTCAAACCGCTGGTTACTTTTGCGCCATCTTTACCATTGGTCAGAGCAACCAATACCTCGTCCAAGCTTTTCAGTTCCGATGAACTCGACACATCGGCTTTCCTTACGCAATTATGGGCGAATGGAATTGTCCTCGCTCTGCTCAGCCTCATACCATCATGGACACTTGCGTGAATCAGCTCATCGTACACCACATAATCTCCTGGCTGTGGTGCACAACTGAACAGCCCGGTGTTGGCCTCGAACCCTGAATTGAAGAGAAGTCCTGCTGGCGCTCTGTGAAACGCCGCGATATCAAGTTCCAACTTCTCCGCCATTACTGTGTTGCCGTCTAGTAGACGCGACCCGCACGATCCTAATGAGAATTCATGATGTGATTTTTGAAGCTGTGAAATGTACGCGTCTTTAATGTTGGGATGCGTGGAGAGAGATAAGTAGCCGTTGGACGAGAAATCCACTATGCCGGGGTCGCGCAAGGTGAGACGGCGAAGGCGGTTGTGGGCATCTCGACGGGTGAGGAGGGACTTGTACGTGTCGTCTAGAGAGGTTTTGGGGTTGACCATGGTGAATATGGAGTCAATTGGCTCATTATTCGAACAAGGTTACTCTTGGTAAATGCACGAGAGAGGAATGGGTGCTCAATGGGTGCTCATTGGGGTGGTATTGATTGAGATCTCTGTGCGGTTGGTCTGGGCTCTGGAGAGTAGTCAATGGGCGACCATGGATCCCTCCATCCCCAGCAATAGACGCAGTAATATGGTTCTTACTGTGGAAACTTGTGTGCTGCAGGGGCCGTTACACTCTGTCTTTGCTACTGAACACTGCTACATGGCCTGCTGCTGGCTGATCCTGGCCAAGGTTTCACTATCCTCTGGGCGGCGCGTGAATAAAATGCGTCTGTGGCCGTGTGTGCGATTTCGGCCGTTCGACCGCACATGGACTGCTAGGGCGGCGCCATGTTGACGGCTCGAACGGACTGCCAGGGAACTTCGGCTCAACCATTTCATCTGGCGCGGCTTAAGCCCTCGGTTAAGATTGAGGGACGCGCCAGACAGCCCCAAGATCCGCAGAGGATCCACTCCTCTGTGGACCCCAACAAAACACGCTCACTCCAATGCCGGAAACTGGTAACTAGCTAGTTACCTCCACCGCGTGTAGTTATCAATCGGCGTAACAAGTTCGGAGCATGTCGGTGCCGTTTTCAATATTCTCTAGGTTTCCTTCCGCACTACCGTCTGCCGCGCTACCTTGTTGATTGCTGGAATGGGGGATTGGACGGCGGCCCATCTGTGACCATCAACTGCAATCTGGCAAATTGCTAGCCAAACGAAGTCGTCATGAAGTCGCCGTTGGCTTCCATGCTCTGGCGCTCGCTTCGGGTCTACCAAGTATTCGGGGCCAACACTGATGTTGGAAAGACCATATTCACGACGTTGCTGGCCAGAACGGCAAAGAAGCTCTGGGCCGATAACCAGGTGACCTTTTTAAAGCCTGTTTCTACCGGGTCGGCAGACGACGCTGATGACAGGTGTAAGTCCCTTATTCGATTGTTACCCTGAATTTCAACTGCAGAACGTGTTTCGTTCATGATGAGTCCAATTTGGTTAACAGGTGGTTGCAGATGACTGAAGAGATTGTATTGGATCAAATCCCTCGTTTAATTGTATCTGACGAGCTATTACAACAGACACATAGCTCGATTTGCACCAGGTGCATCCCGCAACACCCTGTATCAATACGATATTCCATGCAGCCCGCATACTGCAGCACTAGCATCAGGACGAGTAGGTGGCATTACCAACTGAGCATCCATGAAGGAGTCACCGCATCTAACATACAAGAAAAGCCAATACCGTCAGACGACGCCCTGCTTGCCGGATGTCGTGACTTTGCAGCTAAATGCGCCGCCAAAGACAGAGGCTGGCTATTTATGGAAACAGCTGGAGGCGTGCACTCCCCGGGACCTTCGGGCAAGACCCAAGCTGATTTGTACGTCCCGCTCCGCGCTCCGTCCTTGCTTGTCGGTGACTCTCGTCTCGGGGGTATCTCTCAGACAATCTCTGCGTTTGAGTCCCTCCGCATCCGCGGATATGATGTCGAATCTGTACTTCTGTTTCAGGACAGCACCTACAAGAACTACGAGTATCTGGCGGAGTACTTTCAGAAGAACTATGGTATTCCGGTAAGCAGCTTGTTGGAGCCTCCTCTGCGGCATCAGAATCAGCAGAAGGATGAGGACGCCATGGAAAAGTACTACGATAGAAAGGATTCTGAAGAGATTACGGGCCAAGTTCTGGAGACTTTGGACAGAAACCATCAGAATCGCCTCTCGGCGCTGGAGTCGATGGCCACAAAGGCCAGCCAGCATATTTGGTATCCCTTTACGCAGCAAAGTCTGGTTGGGCCCAAGGACATTATGACGATTGATTCGGCGCACGGCGACTACTTTCAGACGCTCGCTCCCGCTTCAAAAGATGGTGTCTCGTCCGAAACACCGGTCCTGCGATCATCCTTCGATGCTTCTGCGTCGTGGTGGACCCAGGGCCTCGGTCACTCCAACCCCAAGCTCACTCTCGCAGCTGCATACGCCGCTGGTCGCTACGGCCACGTTATGTTTGCTTCTGCCATTCACCAACCCGCCATGTCTCTTGCGGAAACGCTCCTCAAGGGCATGAAAAACCCCCGTCTGAACCGGGTCTTTTATTCGGATAACGGTAGCACGGGCACGGAGGTGGCTGTCAAGATGGGTCTGCGTGCAGCGCGCAAGCGTTACGGCTGGGATGCGAACCAGAAGCTGGGGATTCTTGGTCTGAAAGGTGCTTACCATGGCGATACCATGGGTGCTATGGACTGTGCAGAGCCTGGGATCTACAATGAGAAGATTGAGTGGTACGAGGGTAAAGGGTACTGGTTGGATTATCCGACTGTTTTGTGCAAGGACGGCAAATGGAGCGTGACGGTGGCGGATGGGCTCCAGGAGAGTTTCGGCCAAGAGCGAGCATATGCCTCCCTGGCGGATATTTTCGATGTCGAAGCTCGTGAAGCCTCAGGCGAGCATAAATTATACGAGGAGTATATCACCTCCACGCTACAAACTTTGAAAGATCGAGGACGCAAATTTGGAGCTTTGATGCTGGAGCCCATCATCCTCGGGGCCGGCGGTATGGAATTCGTGTAAGTAGTCTCGACCTTTGCCAACCCGCGTCTCCCCGTCTATCTCTCATCGCGGCTAACGAACAACCATCCCAGTGACCCTCTTTTCCAACGCACATTGGTCAACGTGGTCCGCAAATCATCCCATCTGTTCGGAACATCCACCCAATCCGCCGCCCAACTCACGCAAGACCCCAATGAATGGACCGGCCTACCCGTCGTTTTTGATGAAGTCTTCACCGGCCTGTATCGCCTCGGCCGCTTCACACCCTCCTCGTTCCTAGGAGTTCATCCTGATATATCCGTCCACGCGAAGCTCCTCACCGGTGGTTTGGTGCCGCTCTGCACGACGCTCGCCTCAGAAAACATCTTCAAGATCTTCCTCAGCCCCGATAAGACGGATGCACTTCTGCATGGCCACAGTTACACCGCACACCCCATCGGGTGTCAGGTGGCCCTGGAGTCTGTGCATGAGATGCAGGCTATGGAGGACAGGGGAGAGTGGGACTGGGCGAAAGCGCAGGGGTGGGCTGGCCAGCAAGAGCAAACTCTCGATGTGTGGTCTACATGGCCACGCGGGTTCGTGGAAGACATCTCCCGCTTGACGGACAGGGTTATTGGTGTTTGGGCGCTGGGCAGCGTGCTGGCCATTCACCTGAAAGATGCGGCTGGCTCGGGATACAGTAGTAACGCCGCGGTCGGTTTGCGGGAGAGCTTGAACAAGGGAAGCCTGCATGGTGAGGGAGGGCCGTGGAACGTGCACAGTCGGGTGTTGGGGAATGTGTTGTACGTGATGGCCAGTCAGGTTACGTCGGAGACGAGTGTGAAGCAGCTTTCGGAGCTGTTGATGGAGGGTATTAGGAAGAGCTAGGGGGTTTGTTATCTCGCTAGATGTGATAGACATGCCCAGACGGGCCACAATGTTTTACTTTGGAGTTCCTTTTGCCATCTTATTGCTGCAGATTGTACGGAGTACCGCTCGTGATATGCAAATGAAATCGGAGGTATCATGAATACTACAGGACATAGATGAACGCCTCCAGCATTTACATCTACATGTAGGGGAATAGTATCTCTCTAAGCGATATAAAAGTGTCTCTGGAGCCCGCTGCCGTCATTTCCAAAAACAAGGGTGATGTAGAACATCCAAAAATGCTACAAAACTAACTCGCCAAGAAATAAAACGCCCAAACTCCCTGCACAGCTTGCAATCCAAGAGATCAAAGGGCCAACGCAGCAAGCGCAATCATAACCCAAATAGCTCCTGGCACAAGCTCACCGGCCCCATTACCCTTCGTACTCGGCGTCGCTCGCGCGTCACCAGTTGATACGGTCCCGCTAGGTGTTCCAGTGATCTTACAATCAACCGCCGTCTGGGTGGATCCGTGTGCGGCAGAGGAAGAAGAAGAAGATGATGATGATAATACGGGCTCCGCTCTTTTTACAATCGGTTGAACCTTTCCCCCAACCTCCAAGAACCTCTCCTGTACCATCTCGAGCATATCCTCTCTTCGAACTAGAGCGCTCAGCCACTCTGCCGAGACGGACACGCCGCACTCGTCATGTTGGCCGTGGTTGTGGTCTGTTGCGTCACGTTTGGAGAAGTTGACTCCGGGCTTGGGCTTCCAGCAATTATCCTGGCTACGGGCAGCGCGGAGAGCACATATCTCTTCCTTCATGCAGTGACCTCGACACTTCTTCTTGTCTTTCCAGCCGCGGCTTTTGCGAGACATGTATTGGTCAAAGACGGTTTCGTTCTTCTCCAATGCGACGGTGACGTTGTGCCAGAATGCAGGGGACAGCTCGGCCTTGGAGTCGATGAGCTGAGGGCTGGTCGCATGTCCGTAGACATCCTTTGCGGAGTAGTATCTCTTCCAGAGCGGGCCGGAAGGCTGAAAGCCTTTGTCTTCCATGTCGGCGATGTAGGTGTGTGCGTCGATAACGGCAAACGTCTCCGGGTCGACGTCGTAGACTCTGAAAGACGGATTGCCGGAAGTGGGCGTCAGTGACGGACATATGTATGAAACAGCCAGGGCGTTTGCGTGACTTCGCTCGGCGTAGTTGGAGTAGCTGATTTCAAAGTGATCGACGTGGGTATGACCAAAAAACATGGCCTTGATTGTTGAAGAGTACCGCTTGACAATCTGGTCAAAATAGTTGGAGCTGTTGGGCAGCGTGTCCGAGACGCCAAACGACATGTGCCCGATGATGTACACATTCTCCCCGGCCTTCTCGGCAGCGTCAAGCTCCTTGACGAGCCAGGCAAACTGGCCGTTGGGGTCCTTCTCGAGAGCCCTTTGGTAGAGAATGAAGTTGAAACGGTAGTACATGTTGGTGTTGAGCGAGATGACGCGCAGATTACCTTTGGGGTACTTTGTTGAGTAGGCGCCGACGGCTTTTGCTTCCACCAGCGAGGAGTTGCTAACCCACCGCGACCACTCCTTGGCGAGGCTGTCGTACACCCATTGGGTGTCGTTTCCGACAGATTGGGGCTCAAAGATATTGGGAGGATGGGCTTCGTGGTTTCCAGCGGTACCGTAGACGACATCTACGTGTTCATGCATCATGCCGTACGTGTGTTTGACTTTCGCGGTGTTAGACGGCATCGGGATTACCTGGGGATGATTATGTGTATTTCGCCACGGATAGTAGACTTACTGAGGTCTTCATTATATGACTTGCTTGTATTGTACAGGCCGTGATCGACAATATCTCCAGTAAATAGAGCGAAGGCCGCTTTCGGGAATTCGCTCTTGATGAACTCATACATACTCTTCTCCAGGGTCACAGGCGTGTCGCATTTGTGGTCTCCGAAAGGTCCGGCAGGGCTCCTTTCGTGGCCGGCCTTTTTGCCTTTCTTGGATGGCCTGTAAACAAAGCAGTCAGCCATAATTCGGCCAACCAACATGGAGCGTTCGGGCTCAAACAAACCTGCAGCAGGTAGGCTTCTTGCACTTGGTGCTGGCGCCCTCCTCGTACAAGGGATCGATATGTATATCGGAATACTGGATGACCTGCAGCGGCTTCTTGCCGCTTACCGCCTTACCCTCAGCGGCGCAAGACTCCTTAGCCGGCAAGGACACAGACCACTCGTCCACCTTGGGTACATCGCAGACGCCGAGGAACGACACGCAGAACTGGATCGAGGACGGCGATCCAGCCTCCATTGTGCGCACAATGGAGGCGATTGTGGGGGCCTCGCGCTCGACAACCCCGTCGCAGAATTGCTCGTCATAGTCCTGGGGGGATGTGGTGAGCGGTGAGTAAAACGAAGGTAATCCATACGGGGGATCAATGAGTGCGGGTTAGCACGAACAGTACCAGACTGGCAGAGCTGCTTTCCGAGACTGATAAAGGTCTCGTCGCCACCGGCGACAATGCCCTTGAGCACTCCCAAGATATTCTACGAGTTGTTAGAGGTTTTGCCCCGCCGGGCCACAAACGATTGAGACTGACCTGGCATCCATCGCACGTTTTCAACATTTCCGCTATGTCTCCCAGGCCAGAGCGCGTCTCGTGGGCCCACGTCCGCGCCTCCAAGGACCTTTGGATCTCCTGGTGGTCCAGGTCAGCGGCCGCGATACCAAGCAGGCACGCGGCAAGTGCTGACGACGTGATAGGCAGACGCATTTTCCTTGTTGCTCATACAAGGCTATACAGACAGCTGGCGGCGATGGTAGAAAAGACAACGAGGCAAGACAGGCAGATCCGGGTTTGGATCGCTGATAATAGTACAGAGTAGATGGCCAGCCCTACCACGAAACTTTCCCTGCACGTCACAACTTTAAAATATATAACAAATCAGAGCATCCCAGCCAGCCGCGGTCAATGCAAACCTTGGCAGCGGCGCAGCGCATTATCTGGATTCTGGACAGTCCGTAAAGGAACTGCTTACCCCGGATCGTTGTAGAATTCTCCGTCATGAACCCCAGGAAGCCTCCGCAATAGACTGATGCTTGCAGGATCTTCAGGGGGTGCGTGGGCCCCGAGTGGTCAATTCGTCTGTTCGTTTTACCACTGGTGCCTGTATCTAGTCCATACTAGCATCTAGTTAGGTGTCCTTCCTTGCTGGGACGCCCCTGAGCCGCTAGTAGGCACGACATCGGCCTGTGACAGCTTCGCTGCCGGGGAGCGTACGAATGCGCCAACCAAAATTCGCCGCAGCAGAGATGGGACCCGCCTAGAGATGTCGTGAAGTCGAGCAGTAGTTCACCGCAAGCGACCGGCGAACACGGCGGAAGCCGCACTGAGTTTCCACTTTCTACGGAGCAACCTACTTAATACCCACAGTTGTACGCAGTAGAGATGGTGAGATGCACCTCGCTTCCAGGCCGATGCCGCAATCAATTAGTTCTCAGTTACTTCCGTACATTCATAGCTCATGTTTAGCAGACCCATTAATAGCACTCTGGCCGTGGCTAGTCTTTCATTGCGTTCAAAACCTATAAGAAACATTAATGCTCAACTGATCCCTCCCAGCCCGTATCATCCATGTTCTGCGTTGGCAGCGCCTCGGCACAACATCTGAATATTCCTCTTGTACAACTTCAATGCCCGCCGCCCGGCCAATTGGTTACATGACGCGGTCCCAGACGCTCTGAACAGTCAGAGGCGCCGCTAGCCTTTCTTTGCAGCCCCATGTCTTGTGGGCTTGATGTCAAAAAAAAGAGCCTGACTCTTCATGTGATATATTTTGAATAATTTTTCGGAGCCGTTTCGTTTTCTAGTACGCCCGGTTCCGAGAAGCTGCTTCGATACTCGGGCGTTTGGTCAGTCAAGCTCCTCTTGCAGCCATCCGCATTCCATCTCATAACCTATGTTCAAGTAGGTGACCTCTGGGCCGGTATGAACTGCAACTCGCCGCACCCTGGCCACATCATCAATCTCATTGCTGGATTTGACCGTGAACTCTCCTTCTTCCAGCGCAATGACTCTTTGCGCTACCTTAGCCGCCATCTTGCTGTTCCAGATACCTTCCTGGATGTGGTTTGATTGCATGATTTCGATTGCTCGACGGCGAACCTGGGGATCCCGACATTTGGCGCAGAGGAAGAAGAGTGCAGGAAGTATGCCAATCTCCATATAGAATTGTGGTTGCTGATTACACTGACTTTGTCCAGTTTCAAGTCCTCCGGCTTCTGTCGCATAATCAATCATTTCGCGAAACTGTTCCGTCCACTGATCCCACATGGATGGGTCTTCCCGATCAACCTGGTTCAACGCGGCAATGTTGATGTACAAGTATCGCTTGTGTAGCTCTAAAAGAGCCATTCCCCTTTTCTCTATTTTACTGAGACTTCTACGATGGAAGGTTTCCCGAAACATATCAAAAGCCTCGGCCCAGGTGTCAAATCGACCACTCAGAGCCTGGGAATCAGTCATGCTCAAATTACTCCGGTATTGCAACGCCAGTTTGAGCAACGAGTCTCTGGCTTCTGGTATCGACGACAAAGTCAGCTTTGACGTCATGGTTACCGCGCGAAGGTTCAGCATGGGTGAGATGATATCGGCAAGCTTATGGTCAATATCCCCTCCAATTGCCTGCCGTTGCGTCAGAAGTTGAAACACAGGATGGATGAAGAATATAACACTCCCACAGGATCAATCTTACCAGAAACACTTGGGTGGAGATGCGAGCAAAGAACGCCTCTACTAGTCGCAGAATGGGCTCTATCGAAATGCCCGTAGCACTGCCAATATAGCCGCCCTTCTTCAGCTGCTTCATGGCCCCCTGGATCATTCGACAGCCATATTTAAAGAGATATATGGCATTATTAATGTTTCTTCTCAGTATCTGAAGATGGCATTAGTATATACCCACATGGAGCTTGGTAGGACAACCCGGGAGCTTGTCACCTCAATACAGATGAAAATTGTGCAAGAGACCAGTTGGATATGTAGAAAGGACGGCCTATCCGCACCAGCTTTCACTAGCTCTTTGATGGCCAGGTTGTACTGCCGTAAGCCATACGTGGTTTCACTGCCAACATCACGACTCCAGTACTGTTCATGATATGATGACAGCGCGACCAGCGCATGCCGAATGCAGCTATTGGAGTGTGCCAGTTGCAGTACCCGGTTGCTCCACAGGTCATCAGGCATGAAGGTGCCAAACTGTACGGCAGTGCGCTCTACGAAGAATTGCAATGCTCTCACCTCTTGTGAGGTGGTTGATGAATTCGCGATGCGAACCAGAGTCGGGGATGGATTTTTCACTATCTGCGATGGTTCAATATCGTAACCATCACAAATGCGACCAGTTCGAGAACCTATTGGTGTTGTGTCAATCAATCCATTGCAGTCACATCGCGTATTCTGTCAGGCGGGGAAACTAACATCTATCACAGGCTGGACGAGCCTCATCGCATTTGATTCTCCGAACTACCCACGCGTGTAGTGTTAGCATGTCGGCTAATTCTTGAAAGGGAATAGCTGGAGTCGTTTCACGGACTTCTGTTGTACGATATGTTAGCGCTTCGTGTCTCATTATCAACTGGGAACTGACGTAGACCGTAACTGACTTGCATGTCTTGCAACCTGTTCTCACTTTGGGCGCCATCACCCGTTGGCGCTCACCCGGTTTTACTCGTGGCATGATGTTAACGAGGCTGCGGTCATCGAGGCCCTTTGTCTCAACAACATGTATCTTGTAGGCAGTGCGAACTTAATTCTTGTCCGACCAATTTTTGATTGTACACATGCCATACAGAATCCTACACCGGGGGACAGCAACCCATCAATAGGTTAGGGAGTGAATGTTGTTCCGGAGATTGATTGTTCGCAGTGGTAAGCAACCTGGCCTCTCTTCTCCACCCAATTCCCGTCAGTTATTGGGGAGAACCCTGCCATTGCTGTTCCTCTCCACTTCACGTGTCGAACTACGGCGCGCTCCGGCCGGTGCGGAAGTTCTCAGAATCTGCAAGCATCTTTACTAGTACGAGTTTTTCCTTTGTACGAAGCCTCGTTCTTGAACTACCCCCACGCGTGATTGGCTCAGAGCGGCGACTAACGAATTCTAGAAGGTTTTGAAGATGCCATCTTGTCTCAACCTTCACCATTGGGTCCCGCCACTCTGCTCTGTACCTCAATAGCTAGTAGTCGCTGTGGTTGTGTCGGCTGTGGCGCAGTACATTCGGGCATGCTGTTGTTGGGAAAATTCCGAAACGAAACAGCGTCCTGCCGGTGACGGGGTGTTATTTAATTGTATGATTCGACAAGGAATGGTGATGGGTCCAGGCTGAGGCACAGAAAATCAGGCGATGGCTGCGACGGAGGCCGTTGAGCTTGCATATGGCATATGGTTTCGCAATGCTAGATGAAGTTCTTCAGATCGTTATTAGGGGTCATCACGTGCTGCTATAATACGTCAGTTCGGCGATTTTTGACCACACACGCGTTATTAAATTCAGGTACGGGCGGGCCAGTATGACGGATTTCTAACAGCATCCGGCACGGCATCTAGCACGGCATTCGAGACAGCGTGATCGGAAGATTTAAACTGTCTCTCATGGAGCTGGCTATAGTTGAGCATAACAAATAAGCTGGAAGGCGTGTAAATGCAAGGACACGAAGCCGAACCGAACCATGTGCCGTGTGCTACTGCACGTCACTTATTCGAGCCAGACGCGAGAACAGTCGGCTCGCCCAATGGGAGTACGGAATATCGAATGATGTATGAAGTACTCCGCGGTCAGCCCGTTGTGCCTGCCAGTTGACAGGTACTATAGGGTATAGGTAATGGGCGCGGTCTTGGAAGTGCCGTTGAATGTCGCCGTGTGTATTTGAAGCTGCTCTCGCCATCGGATGAATGGTCCACCAATAAGAGGATTAGACGGCTCGCCGCCACTAGGGCAAGGTTGGGCTTGCCGATTCGCATTCCCGGCCATCCAACCCTTCCGCCAACCCTTCCGCCAACCCTTCCGCCAACCCTTCCGCCAACCCAGTACGTTATTTGCATTCCCCGCATTACACCATTACACAGCATGCTCATGTGGACCTAAAACAAGAACTAGCTGCAACAAATTATCCTGCCAACTGCCAACAGACTCGCACGGAGCAGTTACGGCGCGGATTTCTTACGGCGTAGTTGGGTCAGCCGATTGTTGCGATCAGGTGGCGGCCTAGTGACAGACACTGTGCAACTGCCCAACGCTTGCTTGCCTGGCAGCTTGGCTGTCCGGGACACTGCCAACACGTAATTACTCCGTAGTTGGGGGAAAAGCGCGGCGATGTGACGACTAGCTACCGAGCTGTGGGCCGACACAGCGGAAATCTGCGCTTGCGGGGTCAAGTTGGTAAATGGAAAGCCACGATTTGCTAGTGGCAATGGGTAATCGGCAATAATAAGAATGCTGCTATTGTTGATGCATTGAATTGGCCAGGGTTGCTGATAAGAATCTTCCGAGTATGGTGGCGTTTCCATCACAAGTTTGCCTGTCTATGTGAGTCTCAGCGTCTTTCTTGGAGAAGCCGCAGCAGACATATAAAGTCCAGTCGCAATCTAGCCTGCCTGCTAGTCTATCCAACAACTATCTCACCATCACAATCACACCACTTCAGCATGGCGTTGATAGAGTACGCTTTGTCACCCTGGGCGGTCCTACCCCTTCTTTGCCTCGTGTTGTCCTCGTACCTGTTTGATTACTTTGTCACAAATGCACATCTCCGAGAGATTCCATCTCCATTCGGCGCGCAATTCACAAACTTCTGGCTGCTATCGGTCTGTCGGCGTGGGCATCGCTACAAAACTGTGGACGAATACCACGCCAAGCTGGGAAAGGTGATTCGCATCCAACCTAATCATGTTAGCATCGCAGACGAAACAGCTATTCCTGTCGTGTACGGTCATGGCAATGGCTTTCTGAAATCGTGAGTCTGCCTTGCTCTGCCTTGCTCTGCCTTGCTCCGCCTTGCGTTCTTTTGCCTCATTCGAAGTCTTCTTCCCTTGATTGCTCACCATCATTTTGCAGCGAATTCTACGATGCATTCGTCTCCATTCGTCGTGGTCTGTTCAATACAAGGGACAGGGCGGAGCACACCCGCAAGAGAAAGATGGTATCGCACACCTTTTCGACCAAATCTGTTGTCCAATTTGAGCCGTACATCCACGAAAACCTCGTTTTGTTTGCAAAACAGCTGGACAGGTTGATTGAGCAGAGTCCCCACCGCACCAAGTATGGCAAGAATGAAGCCCATATTGACTCACTACTATGGTTCAACTTTCTCGCGTTTGACGTGATTGGCGACTTGGCTTTTGGTGCACCTTTTGGAATGCTTGAGAAGGGCGCCGACGTAGCCGAGATCAGGTCTTCACCGAGCAGTCCACCCGAGTACGCCCCTGCAATTGAGATCCTTAACCGAAGAGGAGAAGTCAGCGCAACGCTTGGGTGTTATCCGCAGCTCAAGCCGTATGCGAAATGGCTCCCCGATGCTTTTTTCAGCAAGGGGCTGGAAGCCGTTCAGAATCTTGCCGGCATTGCCATTGCCCGCGTAAAGAGTCGAATTGATAACCCGCCGGATGTGGCTCGCAAGGATCTTCTTGCTCGATTAATGGAGGGCAAGGATGACAAAGGAGAGCCGCTTGGACGTGAGGAGTTGACCGCTGAAGCCTTGACGCAGCTCATTGCAGGAAGTGATACGACTTCTAATTCATCGTGCGCTATCATGAATTATCTCGTTCGTAATCCGCGTGTCCTGAAGAAGCTGCAAGAAGAGGTAGACGCCGCGATTCCTGAAAACTTTGCGGTACCTACATATGACATGGTCCGTGACCTTCAGTACCTCACATGGGTCATTGACGAGGCACTTCGCCACCATTGCACCTCAGGTATCGGCCTACCTCGCCAGATACCACCGGGATCCTCAGGCGTCACTATCCGAGATCACTATTTCCCGGCCGGTACCGTCCTTAGCGTACCTACCTATACCATGCACCACTCAAAGGAGATTTGGGGAGATGACGCGGAGGAATACAAGCCGGAGAGGTGGGAAAACGCCACCAATCGCCAGAAGAATGCCTTCATCCCGTTTAGCCATGGCCCGAGAGCTTGCGTGGGGCGTAACGTGGCCGAGATGGAACTGAAATTGATTGTAGCTACCTGGGTGAGGAGATATGCAGTGACTCTCAGACAGGGAGAGATGGAGACCAGGGAAGGTTTCTTACGGAAGCCATTGAGTTTGCTTGTTGGTCTGTCACGAAGGTAGTGGCACTCGTGTTCTAAAAATTGCGCACCTACTTGCCTCTTACAGGTGGTTGCTATTATTGTAAAATGTCTATATCTAGATCCTGGTGATCCACACACTGCATAAAGTCGTGATCTTTTGTTGGTTGTAGTCTGAAGCTATCGTTTTTATTTATTTCTCTATTCGTCAGAGCCGTCTAGCGGGTGATTAGAAGCAGAAATCCATCTTGCTTTCAAGTTCGGCTTGTCCTTAAATGTCTTGTCAAACGGCCACATCGGCCGCCGAATTCTATGATGTCCCAGTCTCTCCAAATCCTGATCCACGCCACCAGGGGTCAGAGCCAACATCCACCCCTTAGACATATCGTACAGCTCTGGTTCTAGGTATCCGATCTTGACAATCACAATATCAGCTTCTCTAGGTTTGAGATCCAGTGCCGTGAAATCTCGTTCCTTGTGGTACGGTTTCCGCAATTTAGTAAGGATAGCGTATACAGCGCCTACTCGCAAAACTACCTCTGTCTCGGCGTCTCGGTCACCGTGCTTGATGGAGTGAACCACACCGGTCATAGTGAGAGGTGGCGCATGGAGGTTATCCACAGCACCGCCAGCCGTGACAGTGACGGTTGCGCCGATCCCAGCCTCTACGGCTGTGGCGATCGCCTCGGGACCAGGAATACTAGCATATATAACCGTCTGTCCGGAATCAAGTGCTTTGAACTCTGGACGGTTAAGAAGCTGCGTCAGGCCCCATGTTACATCGCCGGAACCACCTGCTGTAGGATTATCGCCAGAGTCTGAGATGAAGAACGGGCGGTTTTGTGGTGGAGACCCGACGGCCTGGTCGAGACACTCGGCATAGGAGCCCGTTGGCGCGACGAATTCAAAGTCAGCGTGGGCATCCCAGAACAGCGTCGCAAGGTGCTCTGCACCTTTGGTCAGGGCATCTTCATCCCAGCCTGTCGCCATGACAATAGCGCGATTCCGTCGTTCGTCTGCCCAAGCATAGCCAACCCAGATGGCTGCATCGATGACCCCATCTAGGGCTTCTACTTCCGGTACCGCCGCGTAAATGTGCTTCGCGGGCTCCATCCTCGTGGAAGTCTGCTCTCCGGGAAGCAAGATGGGAATCGGGATCCAGGCTTTCAGCGGCCGAGTGCCAGCCGGCTTGGACTGCAGCAAATCAATAAGATTACGGCATGCGCGCTCTTTGGTCTCCATGGTATCTTCGTGAGGCGCCATTCGGTAGCAGGTGATCAGGTCACACATATGTGCCAGTTCCCTAGATACATTGCCGTGGAGATCCATGGATGCCGAGACCATGACATCCGGGCCAATCACTGAGCGAATTCGTCGCAGCAATTCCGCCTCTACGTCTTCCAAGCCTTCCACGACCATTGCGCCATGGATGTCGAACCAGAGCCCATCGAGCTTTGTTTGAGAAGCGATCTCTTGGAGGCGTGTCAAGATCTCGGTTGCGAGGGTCTCGAAGGCATCGCGGGTGACGACACCGCCGGGGAGGGCGTGGCCGATTAGGGCGCCTTTCCAATCTGCATTTTGGCCGACTGGTTGGTCCGGATGGAGGAATTGGTAGCGCTGGATGATTTCGTGGCCGCGCTTTGGGTGGAAGGCGGGTGCGAGGGTGCGTGATGGGGTGAAGGTTGAGGTTTCGCAAGCAAGGCCAGCGACTGCGATGACGGGACGACGGAGCATGGTTTCAGGTTATTATTGGTGGGAGAGAAAGGCAGTTTGTAGCTTCGTACTGTAGTATCCAGCATGAGCTAGGTTGTTAATATAATTATTTGCTGACTTATTAGGGTGGCATGCAGATATGTCTTCGCAGCTCCGACTGTCGGCTGTTACATTGGAGAGTCTAATTACATGCTTACTATGGACTAGCTATAGGTACGTACGGAGTAATAAGTAACTGTGTAGGTAGTTACAAGATAAATTCCCGACGGGTGTTTTGGGGCGTTTGATGTGTTTTGGTCGGCCCTTGTGGGAATTCATGCTACCCTCGAGACTGCGGGGTTTGGCATACAATTCAAATGCGGAGTAGATTTGATAACGAAATTGCCTTTTCACCAAACTCGATAAGGAATGATCATCTCACTGATGAGTGGGATCCCTTGAACACTCACCATCAACAGTATGAAAAGATGCATCACCTGCCGTTGACCATCATGACTGCCTCTAAATTCCCCACATCGTCAACCCCCAACTAGGCGCCGCGCCGGCAGGCATTTCCGCGCCACCACAGTTCTTTCCACGCCTTTCAGCATGAGATACGCGCTATTACCGAGGGATAGGACGATGCAGACCATGAAAATCGGCTCATCGCTTCAATATCCGTGGGGGTGTAGGCGAGTCGGCAAGCAAGACAGTCAGATAGCACCAAGTTTTATCTGTCCTAGCTAGTTTGACCCCGCGCTCGACATATCACGGTTGTAATCACCAACCTGGCGTGGCCGGTTAACTTACCAGCAAGCAGCTGACATGGTTACATCGATCCATGCAATATAGATAATCCATGGCTTCCCCCAGAATTGAATCTCTATTTTTGACTTTGGCTACTGCGAGAGCCCGAGGACAGAGCTACCTCTAGAGTTAACTTAACATCGTGCCGGCTCTGGGCTTCGAGAACGCTTAAGCGGCTGGTCGCTTCCCTTATCTTTCGAACAAATTCTTGATTTCAGACCGTGCTCGTCACATCTTCATCATGCTGCGATCCACGCCGTCGGGGACGTGGCTTCCCTCTTGGATCCCCGAAAGCACCAGCACGCTGTCTGTCCTCCTCATGCTGTGCTCCGTGGTGCAATCCACTACGGGTGGTTATGACGGATCCATGCTCAACGGTCTCAACATTTTGCCTTCTTACACAGATTATTTCCGCCTCACCTCCGCGACCAAAGGTCTTAATACGGCCTCTGTCTTCATTGGCGGCGCGTTTGGCCCCTTCGTCGGCGGCATCATGTCTGATAAGTTCGGGCGACGAGTCACCATCTTCTGGGCGAGTGTCACTACGATCATCGGCGTCATTCTGCAAGGCGCCGCGCAGAACGTCGCCATGTTTGTCGTTGCTCGCATCATCCTCGGATTTGGAAACGGCATCAGCAACGTTGCTGCTCCGGTGTACCTCAGCGAAACTTTCCCCAGCCGCTGGCGAGCATGGGGTGTCGGCGTACGTATTTCTTTCATCGCACGCTTAGTTGATAACTAAATGCTGAGTAAACTAGCTCCTAAACAACTTCTACTATGTCGGCGCATTGATCGCAGCAGGCGTCACTCTTGGCACCGGAAAATGGGAGTCTACATGGGCATGGCGCTGTCCGTCGCTGATCCAAGGCGTCTTCTCCCTTGTGTGCATTGCGATCCTTCCATATGTACCCGAGTCTCCGCGATGGCTTATCCGTCAGGACAGATATGAGGATGCTCGATTGGTGGTTGCGCAAACCAATGCAAATGGAAATCTGACGGATCCAGTGGTCATGGCCGTGTACAAGGAGATTGTTGACAGTCTCGAGTGGGAAAAGAAAGAGGGCCGAACTATGAGTCCAAAGGAAATTTTCAAGAATCCCGTCTCTCGCAAGCGAGTCCTTATCGGTGGCTCGGCGGGTCCATTTTCATGCATTGCAGGAAACATCATTGCGTCGTATTATCTGGGAAACGAGTTGGATACTGCCGGTGTTACAAGCTCTGACGACCAACTCAAGGCTGTAAGTCTTTTCATGCATTTATTTTTCTTCCTTCATGTGCGCGCGCGAAGTTATTAGCCGTGTCTAATGTGTTCGTAGAACGTTGTGTTGAATGTGTGGTGTTTGGGCTGCTGCCTGGTTGGCACTCACCTCGCTGCTGCTTGGGGCCGGAAGTCAACTGCTTTGCTTTCACAAACGTTGCTCATTGCCTGCCTCTTCATAATCGGGGGTCTTTCCAAGATATACGCCGATAACCCGGACGGTGCATCAAAGGGCCTCATCTATGGCGATGTTGCCGTCATGTTTCTGTTTCAGGGGTTTTATTCCATTGCCTGGACTCCACTGCTTACCTTGTATCCGCCCGAGGTTATCGACTATCCTGCCCGAGCGAATGGCGTCGCCTTTTCGCAGTATACTCTAAACGCACTTGCGTAGGTTGCCGTCGCGGCTCACCATCCATGAAAATTGCGCGCAATTGCTGACTAAAGTACAGAATGGTTCTGGTGTTTGTTATGCCCATTGGATTAGAAAATATTGGTTGGAAGATGTACATGATCAACGGGTCTTGGGACATCATCACTCTATTGCTCATTGTAAGTGCCTTTTACCTTATCTAATTCTGATGATGTGGCCATGCTGACTGAGCTCAGGCAGTTTTTTGGGTGGAAACAAAAGGGAAAACATTGGAAGAGATTGACGCCATGTTTGAAGGCGGACGACAGCTGTCGGTACCAAATGTTGAGGATGTCAGGAAAGGTATCAAGACTGTGGATGTTGTTCAAATTGAGAAGCAGTTGCAGCATCGAGATGAGTAGACAGGGTGTTCGTCGTGTCATCTTGTTGGTTCACAACTTGACAACTGATAGTTTATGATTATAATTGACATCTAATTTTTACTTGGATGAAGAACTGGGTGGCACAAAATGTATGAATTGAATGACAGCTGGCCAAGAAATACGTATCGGAACCGAGCCTCTACACTCGGTTTCATCACTATATTTCCACAGAGCTCAAAGGGATACAACCCCCCCCCCCCAACACCCCCTCACCCCTCCCCCTAATTATTAACAACCAAATACATAACAGGAAATCACCTCAGGCGATTACAAAATAACAAATAATCCAACTAGATAAAGTTTCACGTTTCCTCTGGTGCAAAAAAGGCACCCAGTCTGCAAAGACCAACATGTTAGACAAGCAACAAGTATATGATAGGTGAGATCGGCACTACTCACCCAATGATACAGTAGCAAACGCACATCAAAGCACCCTTCAAGCCACTAGTTTCGAGCACGCTGCTCGTATTATTAAGAACCAACAAGTTCACAAGCAGCACCGTCCCAAAAAGAATGACCATCTCAAACACATTAAATGTCAATGCAAAGTCAACCTTGAGGGCCCAGCCCGCGATGACGACCAGTGGCGCCACACACAGCGCGATTTGGATGGAGGATCCCACGGCAACTGCAATGGCGAGATCTAGCTTATCGTTGACCGCAACAGCGACAACCGTGACATATTCAGATATATTGCCTACGATGGGGAGGATGATGAGACCAATGAAAGCCTTGGACAAGCCGATTTGCTGCGTTACCTCGTCGATAGTCGACACGAGCAGATCCGCGTTCATGGACATGAGAACCGAGGCTATTACGAGCACAAACAGCGAGATTAGTAGTTCTACTCTGGAGCTGATGCGCCTGGGAGGTTGATCGTGGTCATAATCATGCTGCAAACGATTATTTCTTATGAGGTGCAAGGATGCCAAACCAGATCTGGCAAAAGTCCGCTCACCACTGATGGAGGAATCGCGACTCAGGGGCCGTATGCTTGACGTCAATGATATTGAACGGGAATGAGCACGTGGTTGCATCGATGCTTGGTGATAACCTGACGTGGATCGAGATGTTTCTGATCCAGAGCTAAGACGGCGCCCACGACCATGACCTACGGAACTGTCTTGTTCTTCGTCATCGGTACCTTCATCGTCGGCTTTAGTTGTGGCAGAGCCGAGTTCGAAGCGGTCGGCTTGCTGAGTTGCCGACTCTTCGGCCAAGTCAGCCGAGTCTTCATCTGCGAAACGGATCGTTCGAGGAGGAAGTACGATCGAATTAGTGCGGTAGCCCGCGCCGAGTCCTCGCCGAGGTTCGCTGTGCTGATTTCTCTCTACATCCGACTGTGCTCTGGTGTACTCATCCTCGGATGGAGCCTTGTTGTGCCGTATCTCGTAGATGAAATATACCACATATATGCAGAGGATTAGAAGGGACGACAATCTCGTCATTTTCAGCACAACGCGGGCAGTTTCTGCATTGTTACCGAAGGCTCGATCAAATGCGCTCTGGATGAGGCTGTTAGAGACAACAAAAACAATAACACAGCCGGAAAGGTCTTACGGGCATGATGAACGTAAATACCGATACGAACAACAGGCACGCCAAAAGCTGCGCCTCCGTGGTGTTGTAAAGCGTGAGAGACTTGCTGGCGCTGGCTGCCAATAGAGCAGAACCAAGGATCAACATCAAATTGACGAGAACTGAGCCTAGGAGAGAGGCTTGAACGACCCGAAATTGATTGTCTGCCAGCGCGACGCTATTGTATAGTCAGCGGCAGGAGCCTCTACACACCGGGTCGTCGTATGCAAACTCACATCCTAGGCGCGAACGAGTCAGCAAATATGTACTATCGTAATGCTTCACATATTTTGTCTTACAATAGTATGAGCTCTACTATATTACCGAGTGTGATGTTCAGCAAGGCTCCTAGTGAATCTCCAGAGTGGGCGGCAATGCGCTCCGTTGCATCCGTCAACAGTGATGACAGAGGTACAATGGCAATTCCGTTCACAATGAAACTTGCCAGTGGAGTTGTTTCCACGAAGTAGCAAGCTAGACCTATGGGAACAAATACCAGTAGCAGGTTTAGGCGAGACGACGCAAGCATTCCGCAGGAGGTGTTGACGGTCTCTCTGTACCACGTGATATTTGGTACAGGCTCAAACTCGTCAAAGTTCTCGAGCGTATGAACCGCGGGGGCAGGCTCATACTGTATCTTCGCGAGTTTTTTGTTACGGATCATCGATATAGGTTTGAAGTACAGGCGATTGATGCCTTTGAAAGTTTGTTTGAAGACATGTTAGGCTAGCGTATAGTGTCTGGCCATCAACGATAAGGTTTGTACAAAAGATGACGAACCTTTCCAAAACTTATTCAAGGAAGAATCCGCTCGCTTTTTTTGATCTGTGACAAAGGTTGAGTAATGCAAATCGTTGGATGCTCCCAGCACAGCGCGGGTCGTACTCCCCCCAAAGACGTCGTCATCATGTCGGTCGCTGGGACCCCAGCCATTGTTGCTGCTGCAGCCATCCGTGCGAGGAACTCGATACCCATTATCGTCCATAAATAAAGGGCCAGGTGTTATGAGCCAGGCACAGTTGAAGTGGCCTCCAAGTCGCTGGGAACTGCTGGGTCACGATAAGTAAGTGTGATAACAAAAGAACACACGACGCCCATGCGCAAAACGGGTGTGGTGCTCAGTTATAAGTAATCAAATTTCTATACACCTTTATTGCTACTTGTGAAGGCCTTGCTAGTACGTTTTACCCGTGCGAACCCGCTATACCCAGCAAGCGGCCACGTCCTGAGAGAGGTTTGGAGATGGCGACACAGGTATCGCGCATTTTTAGTCAGTTGTTCCACCCTGCCGCTCTTGGTTTAATTGAAGGTGGGCATATGACGTATTTAAATGCTATTGAAGGTCTGTAGTGGAGGAAAACTATGGAGGAGAATTGTGTCGTGAGGGTGACGCGGGGGCCGGACGAGGGGTGCCGGCCGGGCGGCCGCTTCGAATTGCGAAATATACATGTGCGAGGAATCCATGGCACTGTTAACCTTAAATTCAAAATGCTATAGCTAACTGAATATAGTTACAAGATTCTAACTGACTGCTTAACTACTAAGTTAAAAAGACTTAAAAAATGGTCCTAACCTGCTATAAGCTGAAGAGAAAATTTTCTTAGGAGTATAATAGTCTTTGGACTAATTTCATATCTATATACATATGTACTAGTTGTCTTATGCCTTAAACGAGTCCAAATGGTTGGCAGTGGTTGCGGGTGGCATTAATCAACTGCTGCAATCCAGCAATTTCTTCCTAATCGCGCATTTTGCAGCTTTTCGCATTTCGCAAATTTCCGTCATGCCAGCATTTGACGGACCTTTAAAGATGTGTCACCGGACTTTGTCGACCCAAAACACAAATCCACAACTCTCATAAAATGGTGTCTAACACACAACCAGCAACGGAACTTCAATTGGATGGTAGGTCATACTAGAGACCTGAATCAATTCGTAGAGAGGTTACATAACAGAAGATCAGATGGTTCAATTGCCCAAATGAAGATTACCGGGCAGCTATGCACTTCAGTAAAGCAATTCAATTATGATAGGCACTAGAGCAGGGCTCCGAACAAAGACATAATTCAAGTACGAAGGGAAACTTGTTGATCTTCTTGAACAGCCGGGCTGGAACCCTTCTTATAGCTAATGTAATTGACTCGGCCACATTGGTCAAGTCTATATCTCACGTGAGAATAATCCCTTCAGCAAAGGAGGCTCTTTCCCGTCCATACAGTACCTAATAAATGCATCATCAACCCGGTAATCGAAAAGCCAATGAAATGAGACTAAGAATATACAAGGGTCTTGCATCTGGGTCGTCTTCCCACATGAGCTTTGGGGAAAGTATTCTTAGCCCGTTTCGATCCCGGCATATATGCTCCAGAAGGCGTCCCATGCCTCTTGTACTCCGTAACCGCCGTTCCTTTGACCGATCAAGCCACTGACGTTTCTGTTCTGGTGACCATGTACTCGTTGTGTTGAGAAACGCTAGAATCATGGCAGCCATCCCTACAGCAATAGGTGTTGCTACTGATGTGCCGCTCATTGGGCGAAATCCGCCGCCTAATTTCGTAGGCCACTGGCTCCATACATCTTCGCCGTGAGTGATAAAGACGGGTAGAGTTTTGTTACCGCTGGGAGCGAAACGAGAAAGGTTGCCAAGTTCATCACCCGATGTAACGCAAATTGCCAAGTCTCGGTCTCGAGCTGGCCACGCTATTGCCTCTCGATTGCTGTGGTTAGCAGCTGCAGCAAAGACTATGATGCCCTTGTGATTCGCTTCTTCCAAGGTATTCGTCAGGTCGTATGAGCTTTCATAAGAAAACCCTAGCGAGAGATTGATGATATCAACACCTTGCTCTATGGCCCATTGCAGTGCCTATTTGCAGTCTTGTTAGAAGGGCACATACTTAAAAAGAAGTTGCTCTTAAAATGAAAATGAAAATAAATACAATAAAAATATAAGGACTGAGAAAAGAAGAGAAGAAAGAGAAAACTTGGATTCAAAAATAGCGGACGATCCACTCAGCCTACCTCTTGTACAGGGCGTCTAGTCTTTCTTCTAACACCTTCTTCCGTGTGGCTGCCTTGTTTCGTCCGTTGTTGGTCTTCTCCTAAGCTCGTTTTGGCAATATACAACTCGGCGCGCGGGACGGTGCTCAGAATGATGCCCGCAATATGCGTACCATGGCCGACTAAATCACTCACATCTTCTTCTTCTCCAGGGCCGCCGACAAAGTTTCTGTATGCTTTGATCCTTTTCCTTTGTGGCACTTCAGGCAGTCTCTTGACAGCAGCATTTCCGAGCTTCGATGTACGCCTCGCTGGGCGCTGGAAGTCTTCGTGCTCAAGGTCTATGCCTGTGTCAAGGATGGCAATTTTTACGGGACCAGACCAATCGGGACCATGGCTCTTTCTGCGGTCATCTTCGGGACTCCATTGGATTTTCTCGTACCATGTGCGCTCTAAATCCGAAAAAAGCTTCTTTACGTGTTGCGCGCTTCACAGGAGTGAGCATGACGTCGTCAAAAGGAGCAGCTGGGGCTAACTAACTTCTTGGGAGAGGGGTTGGAAGCTTCACCCCTTGTTGCGTCGCTCAGAGCGTAGAGTTCACCTGCTAATTTAAGCACAGGCTATTTCAGATATCCATAATTGACGTACCTTCTGGCTCGGCGTTCCACCCTGGAGATGGCGCTCGATCATTCTTGGAACCGTCTGGAACCGGCAATTTCTTACCATTATCGACGGGTTTATCGTTGAGTCTAGGGACTTGATCACTGGGGACGTGACGAAAAGTAGGTAGTAATCCAGGAATCGAGAGGCCAGACTTCATTGCCAGCAGTGCCGCACTGTTGCCATCTTTGTTCTTCAACATGACGTTTGCTTTGCATTGCAACAACGTACGAACAGCATCGCCATGACCGTGCTCCGCAGCAAGCATCAGAGGCGTCCAGTCCCTTCTAGCCTTGCAATTGACCTCGGCACCATGGTTAACAAGTATCAATATTTGTTCAGTGAGGCCGAGTTTGGCCGCAACGTGTAGTGGGCGATACAGACCCCCGGGGCTTTTAGCCTCTCTCAAATATGGATCCATATGCAAAAGATATATGACGGCTCCTCTTAAGTCCTTCTCTACAGCCCTGTGGATGGCTCTGGGAAGGTCCGGGTTGTTTTTGTCACCATCAATACAGGTGATGAACTGTTGATTGGCGTCGGGTACCCAGCAATTGAGATGATGCTTAAACATTCCCTCTCCTGCATTTAGAAGCTCATATATAAGATCACGCGGCGACTCTCCGTTTCGATTCGTGACATACATCGACGCACCGTGGAAGCGAAGGAATGAAATTGCAGCGCCGCAACGGGCCTTGACTGCACAATGTAGGGGCGTGTCACCATCGGCTGTGGCGACATCAACTCTGGCACCATGCCATAAAAGCTGCAAGAGAGTGGCCGGAGATTTTAATTCTGCCGCAACATGAATGGCAGCTAATCCTGCCCTATCCCCGTCTCTAGCGATCTCAGCCTGCGCGTCAATGGCGACATTATGCTTCAGGAGGATCTTGACGGTTTCGGCTTGGCCAGCTTGGGAAGCGAGAATAAGAGCGGTCCATTTTGCTTTCGTTTTAGCATTCACGTCTGCACCACTTTCGAGAAGGGTGGTGACGATGGCGTTGAAGCCAAGCTGCGCGGCATTTTGCAGTGGTGTGCGGTTTTTTTTCTTCCCAGCTTTGTCCCTTGCATTGAGACAATCTTCGCGATACAAAGCCAGGAGTTCTGCAACAGCGCCATGCTTTTCTTCCAAGACGGCGAGGTGGATTGCTGTTCCCCTGTCATCGCGCCTCTTATCGGGGTCCAATTTGTTTTGTTTGAGAAAGTCCGACAAGGCTTGAGAGACCGGCCTTGCTTTTAGGTCCGGTTCAGGCATGATGTCTGTCTGGCCCAGCTTGCGTCAGTGTGTTGACAAGCCGCAGGCGTCTGCGCACTCGCTATCTGCGCAGACAAGACGTTTTTAATCGTCGACTGATGATGGAAGACACCGATCGCCAAAATTGGCCAATGATGGATGCGAGCTCATGTAAGAGTCTGTTTCTATTCCTTGGCTAACTAGTTTTCGGTTGCAGGGGGGTTTGGAACCCCGCATGGTGAGGCTGACATGCATATCTCCGGATCAGCCCAGCAACTGATGCAAGTTCGAGACAAATTTTTTTAACGGTCAGTAAATGAGCTGTTTGCAGGGAATCATTCCGAAACCCTTGGTCAAAAGAGGTGTATTTTGCGCCTAAAATAGCTCGGCCCGCACCAATCGCTGCGAAAATTGCGCAACAAGGAAGATGCCGTTCGGGAACAAGTCCAAAAAGTACTGGATTGTTCCGCAAGAAGCTCTTTCTCCGGATGATCTCCAGCTCGGGAGTCTTTTAAAACGACCAAATGACCCGATCGACCTGCTCAACAGAAATGCTGTGGAGCAAATCGAGGCCAAGAACATTGTTAAGGAACGCGAGCAAGTCACCAAAAGCCTAAATGATGCCATATCGAATGGATTCGGCATCAATTTTGAAGCTTCGTCCATATTGGCTGCCGTTTTGGGAGCATCACCAGACGTAGGCGCTGAGCTGTCAAGAAATAAAGGAGACACCATCGAAGCAACAAGAGTCAGAGCGCAGCACTTCATCCCCCCAGAAGAATATATGAACAAGGCACTTTCTACGCAGCAGGTTGTCGAATATACCAGGCAATCATTCTTCACTGCTCCGGTTTACATGGTTGTCGGTGTAGCTGTCGCTAGGACGTTGGTCAGAACAGCGAATAATTCTCGCAACACGGAACTCAAGGGTGGGTTTGGGCTTGGCCCCCCGGGCACTGGGATCGAGATATCTGCGAACATATCCGGGAATCATGGAAAGGAGTCGGTCTATCAGGATTCGGTAGATGAAGATGTAGTTCTGGCGTATCGTTTGCGGCGCTTTCGCTACTCCAAAGTCCGCGGTCGACATATCAAGAAAAAGACAGACGAAACCGGTCACGCAATGTACCGTTACATCTCAGAGGATGTCAGCTCTGATGAGGAGAAAGAGGATCCAGAATATAATCCCGTCTTTTCGTACTTTGAAGACGACGATGTTGCTGCAAGAGATGTAGGCATGGAAGGCTTTGTCGAGGCCGGTGAAGAGGAGGAAGAGGACGAATAGTTTCGCGAACTTGATTACCTAGGACTATTGAGAGACGCTTAGAAAAATAAGAAATGAAATTGAGGACAGAAAGGAACACCCGATTGCTGGGGTTGCATCTGCTACACGCTACCCGACAAGTGTATCTTTCCGGTGAGCTGGTTGCAGTTGGAGCGCACTCATAAGCCTTATTATTTATTATCGCTTTTTATTGTTATTGTCCATTGTGTCACTTCTTTGTTTATCCTATGGCTCTACTAACACCATAGTCCGACACTCACGCCGCGCCACACGCTGCTGCCACACAACGCAAATCTGTAAATTACCGACACGGTCTTATCTGTGAACCCTCATTCAATTCACGTCAAATAATCTGCTGGTTGGCGGCCTAAAACCTACCGCGTCTACTTAAGCATCACGGTTCTTACTTCTGAAGTGCACTTAATGCCCCCTCGCCGTGATGCGTTGCAGGTTCCGTCTTTTCACTCGCATGCAGCTCATCCTCCGCAAATTGGTATAATGGGGGGAATGGGCTGACGTCTCGGCGCAAGATGTGCTTGTTGAGATACCAAGGTAGCTTCCGGAGATAGTAGGCGCTGTGGTCGCGGTTCTTCATGCTGAACACACTGTCGAGCTCCTCAAGTGTGAGGTTCTTCGTCTCGGGCAGCATGAAGTAGCAGAAGACCCAGCCGAACAAATTCCAAGCAGCATACCAGCAGAACGCTCCAGTGTTCCCGTATGCTTTCAACAGGGGAGGCCAACTCAAGCTGATGATGAAATTGAATCCCCAGGTGATGGCCGTGCTGGAAGACATACCGATGTCGCGAATGTGCAACGGAAATGCTTCAGCGCTGTACGTGAATGGCACAGGACCCTCGCCTGGTGAGTAGACAACCATGAAAAGGTACAAGCCGGTGGTGACGCAAGCCAGCTGCGCACTGCCAGGAACGAAAAACGAAAACCCGGTGAACAGCATGCAGAGAGCCATGAGCGGGAAGCTGGTCAGCAAAAGGTTGCGTCGGCCGAAAGTATCAATGGTGTAGATGGCTGGAATGGCAAAAACCCAGTTGATCAGACCGCCGCCCATGGATGCCAGCAGAGCCTGGGAGCGGCTATAACCGGCACTTTCGAAAATGCTGGTTGAGTAATACGCAATCACGTTGACTAAATGAACTGCTTAGCTATTGCTATCTCATACTCGGATGCTTGAAGGAAGCAGGAAACGACTTACCTCCACAAAATTGCTGCATAAACTATGATGATAAACGGCATTTAGCTTACAGATGCCAACGAGATAAAACGTATCGCTGTCAAGTGTACTCACCATGGTGAACCATGCGCTCTGGGCAGCACGTCGATTTCGACGCACGGTGAAAAACTCCTTCAAAAGATTTCGACCTTCTCGTTCCTTTTGCTCAACATGAAGAAGTTTGTATGCGTAGTACATGTCGCGCGTGGCCTGTATGGGATGGTGACGAAGACGTAGAAGGGATCGGAGCGCCCTGTCATACTTGCCCTTCTCCATATACCATCTAGGGCTTTCGGGACAAAGGTAGACTTGCAGCATGACAAACAAAGGCGGAATTGAGGTCGAGCCCAGCATCCATCTCCACTGAGAGTGTTCTCCCAAGAAGTTTGTATTCTGGAAAGCTACCGAGGCCACGAAACCAAGGACGATTCCGAACGCTGTCCACATCTACAAATGTCATGTTAGCGGAAAGCCGATGTTGACTCTTCGATCGTCGTGCTTCTTTACACACCTGCCACATCATGGTGAGCGCTCCTCGGATAGTCTTGGGAGTGCACTCGGCAGCGTACACTGGAGTTGTGCTAGATTTGGCTCCAACAGCGAAGCCGAGCATGAATCGAGCGGCAAGCAAGTTGCCGTATCTAGACGCGGGGTTAGATCTTCGTAATTGTTATTGCATGTAGACGAAATGGTTAGCTTACGAATCTGCAACCGCCATCCATATGCCAGTGACTACAGAAATGAAACAAGAGATGAAAATTGTGAACCTTCGGCCTCCGATCTTGTTCAGAAATGGATTTGTCCAACAGCCGATGAGTGCAGAGCATAGATAGGGGGCACCATTCATGAGGCCCTGCATGATAGGATCTGTTATGTGAAACTCCTGATAGTAGAACACCTGAGATGAAACATTAGCTTCTACTCTCCAGTGTGGAGTGAAAGGGATTTGGTATTAATTCGATCAGTCATGTGCTTACCTGTGCGCCATTGACAGCAGTCTGATCCATTCCCTGGACAATAGCAGATCCAGCACACAGTGTGCAAAGAAAGTACAGCATAAATGGCTGGCTCCAGCGATGAGTTACCTCACGCCGAAGAATGGCCTTTTCGTCTTCATCCAGTGTGTCGACCTGTTCGAATCCATTTTTGGAATTCATCACCTGTGCAACGACAGCTCCTTTGCGGAAATGCTCACGATGGTCGGCGAGCCCTTTCTCATCCACAAATGCGTCCACATCAGCAATCAATTGCTCTCTGGTTAGTCCAGAGAGAGGATTCCGCAGTAAAGCAGCTGTGGATTGTTTTCGCTCATTGGTGTAGTTTTCTGACTCGTCACCATTGCTAGAAGAGTTGCGATGGAATGCAGCCCTTTCGCCGGCGTTGGGAGATTCTATGTCTTCCCTTGGAGGAGGCATCGTGCTTATCAGCTATCCCTTTTGCGAAAGGGGGAATTATAAAGACTCGTGGCCCGTTGACTAGGTATCGAAAATTGGTATATCGACATACAAGAGTCACAACAGGTTGTAATATCGGCACCGCAGAACCTGGCGTCCTTTAAAGACAATGACTGTTAATTCGGAAAAATTATGAAGTATTGCATTTTTTCCAAGTATGGGGATGACGCTCCAATTATCTACTTGGCAAGACCATGGGGCATTTTCCGGAGAGAGTATGGGGAAGTGGACGGAGCAACTCGTGCCAAGACGACGGACGATTCTCATCATATTCTACAAAAAGGTAAAATTGATCTACCCAGAGGCCAAGAAGTGGAGATTGAAGCGTCATGTGGATAATCAAAGTCTCGGCACTGAAGGAAAAATATCAAGATAGGTGAGCTTCATAGTGGTGAGAGACGCCAAGACTTGGCTGAGATGAAAGGGCAGTTGTCGATCCTTGAACCAGTGAAGCCAACTGTGGGAGGGCCACAGCACAATGATGTAAGGAAGCATAGCCAAGACGCTGCAGCCTAATTCATAAGATAATTTGAAAAGAAAAAAAAAAGGCGGGGTGGAGGAAAAGAAATGAAGAAGAAGAAGAAGAAGAAAAAAAAAAGGACTTCAAGTCAATTGCAGATGGTTTGGCCCTCCTGTCAGTTGTCGAGGCAGGACAAGCTGACGGCACGGATAACTATATGCCACATTTTATTTGCGGCAGCGATATAAACGACATCTTCTTAAAACGCCAAAACGGCATGAAAAGAAGGAGTGCGGTTGATGGCGCCGAAGAGAAACGAATCTGTCTACCAAGGCCGCAAGACGACTCGGCGCCGAAAAACACGACTCACGCTGGCAAGTTGACCGCCGGTTCGGTCGTGCCTCGATGATGAATGCCAAGCAGCACGTCTCCAGGATGCCAAGTAACTTGCCAACAGCCACGGTCGCAGGGCCCTCATAATATAGTTGAATTGGGAAATCCTGCTGCCTGCCAGTCCAGAACCTTGAACGAATTAAGCTTATTCGTCGCGCACGGTCGAACAACTCCACTGCCGAGCATCTTGGCCAGAGCCTCGGATTCTCCAAAGCTCGGCGCCGCCTCAGTCACTGTGGCAGAGGAAACAGGCCCTGTTTTCATCGACGATGCAAATTATGACGGCGCTGTGACAGTAGATTCATCGATCTACAGGCCGTGGCTGTCGCCCTGTTTAAGCCTTGTCAAGGCTAGTGGTCTCATTGGCATTGTTTTATGCAGCCAGAGATCCGCTCGCTAATGCCAAGCATGATACTAGCTGTGGTGTCGCTTCGTCCAGCTAGCAAGAGTATGACTGCCTTGATCAGGGCGTTCTAGAAAAATTCCTCAATAAGCGTGGATCGTCGCATGGTATGTTTCATGAACGGGCTTGCAGTAACAATAAGGCTGACTTGGGATAAGAGCTGAAGATAGAGGGACTTGGGCGCCACCTCAATTAGTGAGCGCATTGGTGCTGGCAACTGTATCAATTACAGAGATAGATGTTTTAGTATAATGAAGTCTAACTATGCTAAGCGATGAAATGTATTGTTTCGGAGCAAGGAAGACAAGACTCAATCAACTTGGCCGACCAGACGGCTGTTTCTCCGCCGGCCAGTTCTACCTGCTGTCATAGAAGAAGAATTTTCAACGGCTACTCCCGCTGATGGTGACCCCCTTTTTTCCCTTGTCGTATTTATATAAATAGCTTTATTTAATTTATAGCTGCATGCCAGTGACTTTACTAATGCGACGAAAACTGCTATGGCAATCTTTTTCTTATGAACCGACGATAATATTCGTTGTTATTGCTATGATCCCAACCAGCCCGGCGGATATGTTCTGATCATCCTATCTACAACGTCTCGGTTTAAGGTACGGTTATTGCGTCATATCATGAAGGTGGGTGAGAGGAAGGCTGATCCGAGCGGCAGCATGGAACTCCAACTCAATCACAGCAATTCGCTGAATCATCATTGGCATGTCCACGTTTCATACTCGCGGCCCCTTGCAGCGTCCTTGCATCCCATCCGGATTTCGAATCAGCGGAAACCCCGCCATACCAGTCACTTTTCCGCAGCGTGTAGCCAGCCGACGCATCATGTGCCCGGCGTTGCCAGCAAAAAATGGACTTTGTCTCGTCACCCGGTGAATTGCCTGCCTCTTTCCATCGAATTTGCCATGAACTGGTGAATCACTGGCAGAAGTATCCATATTCACAGGTTGGGGAGGGCAGGGGCCAAGAATTACCAATCGTTGACTTGTGCGCTGTTGACAGTCTGTGAATTTCCACAGGATCTAGGTAACGTCTATCATGTGCAACAAGCCAAACTGCATGCTCTACCCATGAACATCCACAATCTCATCGGCATTCGCCTTGTTTGTCGTGATTTTCTCAGCATTCCTGTCTCCTATAATGACTCGCTATGTGACGGCAAATTACCACCAGCAAAACACACAAACGGATCACTCGACGGCAAGCGATGATCAAATTTCCACAGGTGTAACCAGAAAAATTTACATGACAAGATCGACGAGACAACTTACGAAGGTGCGAGCAGATATGCTTTCACACTCTCTGCCGGTACAGTAGCACAAAGTACGACACACAAGCCAAGCAGGCAAGCAAGCAAGCAAACCCTGCCGGAGCTTCTGTCCCTTTTATCTGAGTTCTCACCCCCAACAAATTACTCTTCACTGCAGCTACGCCACATCTTCCCAGAACAAACTACATCACCGACAGTAGATAGTCACTCTCTCATATGACAAGAGCGTTTCAGTTTCCAACAGCACCGACAATCCCATCACTCGAGGTAACAATTATAAATAGAGGCAGGACACCAGCATAAAAAATCCTCTCAGAAACGCCGATACAAATAGTGGGAAAACCATGCAAACTCATCTCACTCTCGCATCATGGAGCAACAGTCGGAGCAGCAGGAGGACTTTCAAGATGATCCTACTCCCCTGAGCGATGTTACCAAGGTCATTCACTTACGGTTAGACAGAGCGGCAAGGGCGGGCTCGAAACGGTTGACACGAAGAGCAGTTTTTGAGAGAGACTGGCTTTTCGGCAGGCCCGATCATGCACCGGTCATTTCGTCACCATTGAGGCAACCTAGCTGGGATCAGAGTGCAGTTCCGGCATCTACAACGCCACATGCTGCAAGCCTTGAATATGATGATCGGCCTTTGCTTTCGCGGGGCTTGGATGATGAGCCCGTCGTTTTGCATCCCCCCGGGTTGGAGAGAGTATCTCCCGAGATATGGGCGAATTGGTATCTTGATGATCTGCAATCTAATGCTGCGGGTCCGGAGACAGAGCCCGACGAAGAACAACAGCCTTCGTTACGGGAGCTCTCTGAGGCTGCAGATCCGGATTACTCGAGCAGCGCATATCCGCTGAGCATCTTACAGGATCCGGTGGGTTCGGCTCGAGTTTCTCGGAGTGGCGGCCCATCATCCTCACAAGATCCGATGTCGTCCAATTTCTCGACGCCTGATCTGCCCAGGCCCCCGTCAGGATACCCTTTTAGCGCGCCAACTCCATCGCGATCTAGAGGTCATTCAAAAACCCCTTTAGCAACAGAGTTGTATCATTCGCAAGGTGCGAGTATAGTTCGGCCGGGGACTCCGCGACAACGCACTTCAAGTAGTCGATCTGAAGGGATATCTGCGGAAGGCAGCGTTCAGCCCTTCTCGTACGACGTGAAATGACGATGATATGGGTGACGTTCTCCAACCGAATCGAATTATATAGAACAAATTTGAGCTTCTCACCCAATTATTTCTTTATTTATTTATTTTGAGAAAAAGAAAGTCCTGGAAATGGCAAGGTCTCTGTTGATAGGGATATATTCGGCCTGTTCATAGTCATTAGCGATAACTGAATGAATACCACAATGAAATCAGAAAGAAACTGCCTGCAGGTGTCCGGATCGTCCTACCTCTGAGTCCATATCAGCAAGGGTTTTGTCGAGACAGCAGTCCGCAAAACTTTCTTCGCTGTACCATAAGCAGAGCAGTCAGTCTTCTAGGTTGCATGTTCCACCTCAAATTTTGCTTTCTTCATAACGTTTCAAGACTTTAGACCCAAACGACAATGGTGAAGTGAGTCACAATTAAAATTTTAAAGACAACAACCCCTCTTCAAACGCACGTAATCGTCCAGAAAAACAAATGCATGATACCCTCCAAATCCTGCATATACACGTCTCCATCACTCCTCAAAACTCACCCACCTGGGCACCAACACCCTCCCTCGTATTACCAAACATCCAAAACGTCCACTACGGCCTCGTATCTCCTTTGAATTCCGAGGCCATCTCCGAGCGCCCAGCCCGACCAGCCCGCGTGGCTAACACGATTCCCCTGAAGCCTAGAAAGCGCCGTTTAACGCCTCGCTGAGTGCCCGGTTTGACCCGGACTCCAGCTTTCTAGCTTAGGTCCCGGTCGGTGCTAATTACCCCGGAGCTATTACCCCGGCTGGGGTAAATATGTGGGGGATTGCAGTGCTGATATGTATGGGAGGTTTGTTGGTAGAGACCCTGCAAGTGCGTGCATACGCCCCTTTGTGTAAGACATGGGGAAGACGTACACTGCCGCAGATCCGGCAGAGTTTAAGGTTGGAGATTAGTATGTATGCCGGGTGGAGGTGCAGGATTGGTGTTCTTCGCAAGAGAGGGGAATCTGGAGCTTATTGTTTGGTGGTGTCTGGTCGCCAATCACGATGAATACAATGTGTCTAGTTTGGTTCTCGCCGTGTTCTGTGGACGTTTACTGTCCTAAGCTGGCGTTTTTCATAGCTCAAGGCAATTGATAATACGCAAAATGACATATGACATTTCATTCATAATTCAATTCGTAGCATACTAAGCTTTTCTAACAAAATCGTGATATCAAGTTCAATCACACATGTATTTCCTTCCTTTCAACATGCTGACCCGTACCCTGGGTCTCTTCCGCAAGCCGCTGCTTCTCATCATACGCCATATCCTGCTGCTCGGCATCCTTATTGCCGTAAAGGCCGATCTTGTACCAAGGCAGATCAAAGAGACGATCCATGCTTTCCAGACTGCGTCCACTGGTCTCGGGGACAGAAAGCCAAACCCAAGCACCGCCAAGAATAGTGACGGCAGCGAAACACCAGAAAGTGCCTTTGGGGGAAATACCACCATCGGCAGCAGGTAGAAGCATGTTGGGGACAGCTCGCGTGTTGCCGTACTGATTGGCAAAGTGAAGTGTCATGGCCCACGACGTTGCAAGGGCACGGATTCGGAGAGGAAACAGCTCAGCAGTGAGCAGGTACTGCATGGAGTTCCAGCCCATGGCCCAGCCGCAGCCAGAGACGTAGATCATGGCAATGGCGCCACGGCTGGCACCGACTTGAGACTGGGGTAGAACAAATTTCTTGACCGTGCCCAGCTGAGGAACGGCCGTGAGGAACGCAGCAACGTAGATCATGGAGATGGCCTGCAGCGTGATGCCGGTAAGAAGAGCGCGCTTCCGGCCAATGACATCGACCAGGAAGAGAGCGCAGACAAGAGCCGATACGAGCTTGACGATGCCAAATACAGCAGTGACAAGAAGGCCTTCTTCTTCGCCACCAACGCCCAGGATCTTGAACAAATCAGGCGCGTACAGGGTGATGGAGCCGGCGCCAGACCATTGCGACAGAAGCTGAACCATGGTGGCCATGTAGACTCGGTAAAGGTTGCTCTTATTGAGGAACATCTCCTTGAGCTTGCCGAGAAAGCCAACTCCCCTAGTAGCTTCAAGCTCGTGGTCTAAAGCAGCCTGAATGGTGAAAATTTCTCGAACAATATACTCGCTGTCTGCAGGCTGCTTGCGCAAACGAGCCATGACCTGGGAGGCTTTCTCGCTCCTACCTTGTTTCACCAGGAATCGCGGTGACTCGTACTGTGCAAACATGAGAACGAAGATAAGACCAGCCATGATGAGGTGCAAGCTGGTGGGCACAAGCCACTGCTTGTGGCTGGTGTTTGCTATGTGAATCTTGGCGCCATAATTTGTGAAGTACGCCAAGACGATGCCAATGTACACTGCACCGGTGAAAAAGCAGGTGCAGAGACCTCGAATGGACGCGGGCGCAACTTCGGCGATGTACACGGGCCTGTGTAAGCGAGGGGGAAACTGTCAGCGAACGAGAATTCCTCCGCAACAATCAATGTTGGCGTGTTGGCCTTCAAACACATCAAACAACAAGCTCAAGCCCAGGCTCAAGGAACCTTTGGCTCGGCCGGATCTGTCTGTGCGCTTGGCATGGCCAAAACAGAAGCACCAAGCCGGGACAAGAGATGGAAACTTACCCCACGACAGGGGTCTGGCCCACGCCAAGACCTGCAATGAACCTCCCCGCATAGATGGCACCCAGATTTCCTTTGACGCCGCCGACCATGAAGATGATGATACCGACAATCCAGAGGACGCAGAGAAATCGTGTCGCCATGATACGACCGATGCGATCACAGACGAAGAAGGCTCTGTATTGGCCCCAAAAAGTCAGCGCAGGAACACATTAGCAGCCAAAATACTAATCAAGAAATCATCCAGCTTGATTGACCCCAGCTCCCACCACCAGCTCACGCGGACGCTGGCAGCGGCTGACGTAGCATTGCAGAAAAGTGTCAGGTGGAGACGCAAGAAAAAACTGATTCATGCCAAACATCCGCAGCTTACTTACATGAGCGCACCACCAACTGAGCCAATCTGAACCATGGCTGACACGTTGGCCTTGATGTTGGCTTTTGCCACGTCAGAGTAGCTGCCATAATGAATAGACTTCTGGAAGTCTTCGGAGTTGAAGGCACCGGATATGAGACCTTCATCGATGCCACGAGCTGCTCCCAGAAGACCGAAGGAAATAACGGCAAACCAAAGACGCCAATTGAAAGCGCCTTCGGGCTCGCCAAGGTTCTTGAGACGGAAGATGTTGACCGGCTTCTTAACACCGCCCGCCATGGCGACTGATTGCGGAGATGTGCGTTTGTGTGTGCGTTTGTGTGTGCTTGTTGTGATAGGAAATGTTCGTAATGTACGAGTTGAGATCTGGTAGGAGACGAAATAGGAAGCAAACCACACGCGAAAGCACTCTCTAGTGCGCGACACATACAAAAAAAAAGAATCTTGGAGAGGAGGGCGGGTTTTGGCCAGTTTAATATACTTAATTTTTTTTTTGGTTTTTGTTGGTCTGGCGATTCCTGGGGTCTGGGGATAACAAAACAGCCCGAAGCCCGAAGCCGGACACCACCAGGAGATGCAAGGTCCAGAGTGGGCATATCGTCTCCAACTCAACATCGACTGCGCCTAGTTTGCTCACATCAACTAACAAAAAAACACGAGTCCATCATATCCACCAACCACCAACGGCATACGACCAATAACCGGGCCGGCAACTGGCTTGAGCCTTCAGATGTGGAGGAGCAGAACATGGAGAAGCCAGACTACGGACCAGGGTTGGGATGGCAGAGAGCGCGGGGTGGGTGAGGCGACCGCGGGTTCGACGACGCCATGCTTGACCTCAATCTTGTGTGCTTCCTACGTCAGGCTGTTTTTGTCACTCTGCAGGCCGCTCACGCCGCCAACCACAGGGAACCAGGATGTCGTGCCGTCTGTGTTCGGTTGAATATCTGGAGGAGCCAACAAAAGACGGCCACCCCCAACCTGCCGATCAGCTGCCATTGGATGCCGTGCCGGCTCCTAGCTGCTTACTGGCATTAACTTTTTGCTGAACACCTCCACAGGACAAAAGAGCGGACAGAAGAGCTCACAGTATCCGAAGCAAAGCCGGGCATTTCGTGGCGCCGCCTCTTGCGATTGTCCAGCATGGTGCTTGATCCATCTTTGCGCCACGAGTATGGAGTAAAGGACGGAACTATTTACCCAGTACTTATTTACCCAGTAGTTAGTTAGCTGCTCTCTGTTCCGTAATTACCCACCATGGCTTCCATAGCTGTGGGAGGGTTTCCCAACAAGGCAATGCCCAGCTGCTTTACCCCGGGAACAACTCGTGGAGAGAGTCAAGGCCAGCCGGTCAGCGCGAAGCACACCAGCCATCAAGGGCGGACAACCCTCCGAGCGGCAAGGGTCAGCGGGATGTGGTCCTCTTTTCCCTTATTCGTTATTATGTGAGTGCGGAGTATTGATATATATTGTACTCCGTATTATCAGCTTGCAACAGGGTGGTACTGGCGGACAGATTCGGGTTCGGGTTCAACTGAGAATGTAACTAAATTTGTACTTTTCGCAGCAGTGCTGCAGTTAGTCGTAGGCCTGGAATTGTGGGCTTCCACGCGACAGAACCGCGGGCGATGTGACTTTGAGGATTTCAGACATCGGACGTCAAAGTGGATGAAGAGCCACTGAATGGGGGGAGTTGACATACCTGTGCGGCTGTATGAACCCCATATTTAACACGGACAATAAACCAAGTCCCCATGTTGAGACTTGTCGTTGCCCACGCGCGGATCCTCCACTTTCCCACCGAGGCTTCACCTTTTACGCTGGTGGATCTCGCGTTTTCGCACTACCGCTCTGCCTACGAAAAATGACAAACATTGACACCAATACGGCCTCGTGTCAGGCTCACCGTCATAACGTAGCACGGCAAGTACTCACGTCGTGACTCTTCGTTTGTGGAAGAGACTTGCCCATGCAAAGGGTGATCAATCAGACGCTGAGCCACCCGCAGCCATTAACCCCACATCGCGGTTGGCTTTACCCCGCGGTCCACAGACTGGTCAGGTCACTCATCGTGAGGAACTGGCAACTAAGTAACTAACCCACAAGCCATTTCCTTTCTTTGTGGAGATGGGACGCACGACCCATTGAACATAGGATTTTCTCGTTTACAAATGATCGGGTTTTGGCCGAACGGTCGCTTCGTTGGCAACCGCCACGCGCTGCGGCTTGCGATGCCAAGATGTTTTTCCGTCGGTTAGGTCGAGAGATCCCACTCGCGAACCGAAAGCATGGATGGATTTTGGAGACACCAGTGGGGTGTCGAGCCGGCAATATGATCTGATTTCAGGAAATTTTGAACTTTAGCATTTGCCCGCCGCCAGCAAGGTTGCATGCAGATGCAAGAGAGGAAACTGCAAATCATTACACTCGCAAATCGCAAGTCGTCTGATCAAATAGTTGGTACGTTTCAAACTATCGAAATTAAACTTAATTACCATAAACTGTAAAAGATATGTAACAGAAGATGCTTGTCTAATACCCTTGCCTTTAGAACTGGCACGAAAGCGAGAATTGCGCCTTTCCGTCTCCGCAGGGAAATGAAGCGATGTCAAGATTAATTAAGCTGTCAACTCCAATTGTCCAATTGGAAGCAACTGACCATTCGAGATACAACACTTGAAGTCCTTCGTTCAAAGTGATCCACGGCTGGAGAGCAGCTTTACGCTGGATCTACTATGGGTTCCCCGGAGATCTGTGGAGGGGCCGGGTCCGTCCAAATGGCTTGAATAACCGTCAGGCTGATGGTCCCATAGATTAAGAATCGAGGGTTTAGTGTGCATTGTAAGTAGCAGCCGATCTCCTAGTATATGCATGAGTATTATTATTGCACAACTGAATAACACTGTTGCAAGTTGTTCATGAACTACATCCGCGTTGGAGATGTCATATATTGAAAAGAAGCCAAGCTACGTAGAGATAGATATTCAAGACTACTTCGCGCATCCCCATCACAGCAAAGATCCAGATCAGACATACCGCTCATGCACAAAAGGGGCTTTGCAATAAGCATTCGCAACCAACATGACGCCCCAAGACTTTGGTGGCTGCTTGGCACGACTGTGCAGGTCTCAGAGTTCATAAATGCAAAACACCAGTTGGCGTTAGCTGACTGACTTTGTTGCCACCGTCACTTGGCGATCCCCCACGGTTTGTTGGCTATGGGACCAGACATGGCGCCTGGATGCCCACTTGTTGGCGACGCCACAGAGCTATGAGTCGCCTCATGTGGTAACAGCTACACCGAAGGTGTCCGATTCATTTTCGCCGGTTTGCACTATTGGACTACCTCGATGCCTTTTGCCTATTGGCTGTCGAATTATTCCTTGTCCCTTGCTTGTGACAACATGAACAGCCAGATATTTACAAGACCGTTACTCAGCTGAACATGCATACGGCTACGGCCTGGTCAGCAAGACCAGAAGATCCTTACGGTGTTGTTTGTTCTATAATATCTCTTCTATTGCGTATTATGCCGACTCTCCGCCATTACGTATCTTAGTCTCCCAACCCAAATTATATCCAATACCGAGCCCATGTGTCGTACTCTTCCTTGGATCCCCGAAATTTGAACTCAAACTCCATTATGTCTTGAAAGCCTTCTTTCAAATGAGGTTCTTTGTATCTTGAGGCGAAGCCCGTAAAAGCCAACTTTGGTAACACTTGTCTTGATTCTGGATTTAGAGACTTGTTGTGAGCTCGAGCCGCGTCATTGTGTTCACATATGTAGAGTGGTGTTCGAAACCACACGCATCGAATGGGAACTGTTGCCTTCTTGGCGACTTCAACCCACAAAGCTCGGGTGTCGGTGTCGGCATTCGTGTTATCTGGATTTTATCAGATGTTTGTTTATCAAGTTTTTCATTGTGGACTCTCAACCTACCAATTGCAACTGAACTACCGTCCGCCAGGAGTTCCTTAGCGACTTGAATACACTTATCCCGACTCTTTAGAGTGTCCTGATTCACTCGCTCATATCCGAGGGGTTTGAGATACTTCCAAAAGAAGGTACTCTTGCCAGCTCCGGGCGGCCCGCAGAAAACAACAATATCTTTGGCGTTCTTCTTTTCAAATACAAGGTCAGGCTGGTCCGATGCGTCCGCATCTTCAAATGGGAAATCTGCGACGTCAAAATCTCGAGCAAAATCCCTGGGCTTCTCGCCCAAAAAATATTCTTCTGGAGTTTTATAAGAGATTCCGGCGTTGTGGGCGAAATTCCTGTCCGAGCAGCTGAAGTCTTTGGCCGCGGCGACAACTCCTTGACTTGAGCGTCCTAGCCCGGCGACTCGACCTCCAGCATCCCCCACAAAGAAACTATTTTCTAAATCGACTTCATTCTGTAAGATATCGTAGTCATCGCAGACTTCTTTCCACATTCCTATTCTTGGTTTTCGATAGCAATCCCTCTCTGTTGCAGCGTAGACTGTTGTGGGAATATCGAGATTGTTGAGTACCGCATTGCATTTCTGTTTAAACTCCGTGACTCGCTTCTGAGCATTTCCTTTGGGGCCCTTATACGAAGGATCAAAATGTAATGTCATGCCAGCTTGATTAGATAGGATGACGACTTGGTAATCCTTTTCTTGGTACAAGGCTCGTAATACACCTGGAACCTGAGGATTCCACCACTTCCAATCAGTCGCGCCACCTGCGTGCTTTTTTCCAGAATTTGTTGTAATTAGTGTCGAGTCTAAATCAAAGGCCGCAATTTTCTTCTTTGGAGGTTGCTTCGGGTCGTGGACCTCTGGTACGTAGCGACCAACCAACAGGGTAGCGGGAACATCGTCGCTGGGTCCTCGTTCAGACCAGGTCGTTCGATCTTTCGGTTTTTGCGAAGTTGGCGTGAAAAAATTGGCTACCGCGGACTCTTATGGGCTCAGTCAGTTTATTCAAGTAGCGCAAACTCGAGAAATTTGCGAACACTAACTAGTCGTGGAGCTTTGAAGGGACCGCTTGACGGGTGGTGGCGATACCACGGAGTCAGTAGTCTTCCGTTTGTTGGTAGGGTGTGGAGGCGCCATGTCTGCCAGATCTTATTCAGGAAGAGCATCCGACGCTATTTCAAGCTGTAGAGCTCTTCAGTTTTTCAATGCAGGATCCGGCGAGAAGTTGCCTTTCTTGCTCAATTGCTTTTGAAATAGTGGCACCGAGAGACGCGAGTCCAGGTAGGTGCTTAACGCGAGGTCACGTGGGAAACAGTGACCATCCAGTCTGCCGTGGTAGGCAACCCCCACCGCAGCTCAGTTAAGCTACAAATGCCAGGTACAACATATTGAAGACCTGGGCCTGTTGGGGAACTCAGAATGCAGTTCCGCAAGTCGCCCTTTACTAGCATAATTCATTGCAGCATATCACAACCCGCTTGAGGATTGTATTGCTTCACTGACAGACTGTATCAAGAAGAGGAAGATTTCGGACAAAACATCACACATTAAGACGGCAACATTTCTCTTAAACGCCATTTAAAAGTGGCTGCTTTCCCACACCATGTACGAATTATTCCTCACGGCCTTGGTTGAGGAAAGGGACTTCAACGCAGCCTGCGCCGTCTTAAGCGGGTTCTGTGCTATGTCGCCATGGGAGACATTGAATCGGGTGCTCTATTTCCAAGGCCCTCCCCGACCAACCGGCATAACAAATCAAACCTCTATTGAGAAACCAATGCGGAAGGATGCGGCATTTTTGTGGAAGGATCTCCATCAAAGTCTCAGCCGACAATCATTCATTCTCCAGGCTAAATATGAGATTGTGAAGGATCGCGACATGAGCCCATCCGCAGCGGCGATCGATCTCGATGGCACCGCGGGATTGTTGCGATGGACAGATTTTCCCGATCCCCCTCATGGCCGTCCTTTGATCACCCAGAGGAAAATAGTCGAAATTTGGGAACAAAAAAAGCTTCCTTCCATTTTGAGAGACAACAATTTTCGGTATGTTTGGCCATCACCTGATGCTCTCGACATACATGTCCCACTGACTGACCTTTAATAGATTCAAAACAGAGACCATAGAAGAAATGTATCGCTTCTTCCAGGATGACATTGAATTCTGCCTTACGCGGCAGTATTTTGTTAAGAACATTGGCGAATACACTCCATTAGAGTCCAGAGGCGACCAACAACCCAGCCCTTTGGAAACATTGCCAACTTGGGACTCCGCCACACCAGTTGACATGGAAAATCGCTGGATTCTTTTGGTTAAATCACATGTCCTACAGGACAATAAACCAGATGAGATTCGGAAGGCTCAGGATCGGCTCATATCCCTTCGCGGGGAGTTGGAAGGTGCCTTTGACTTTAAAACGATCGATCGCAAAGTTCACGATACGCGAATAGCACAGCAACAGCAGGGAATTAAGGCCTTACCTCAGAAAGTTGTCCTCGGTAAAACTTGAGACACGTCGCGTGCGACCTAAGCTCGACTATGGGTCACTCTCATGTTGTCGCATTCGCGGGGCGGCAGCCGATGCTGGAACTTGGAACACAGCCCGTTGAATAACCTTTTAAGTCTGAACGAATCCTATGAATGGCTAGTAGTGCCGTGATTTTAAGTTAGACTGGAAAAATCAAGTGTATCATGTGTTGCAGAATTGGTTCTGACAAGCTCAGACATTGGAGGCTGGTGCAATTTTGTACAATCCACGACAGTAGTGCCGCCTTCCGTTCACCAAGCGAAGCACAACAGATATCATCAATGGGATAAAAGGCTGCTTTACGTCGTTTACACTGTTTCAGTCAGCTTTGTCTCGAGATTACTGGGAGGCGTCATGTAGAAACCTTCATCTCCACAGAGCAGAGCCACTGGCAATATGGAAGCGGCAACACATTGTTCTACGAGGTCTAATGCGCGTGAGGATACACATTCTATACACAGGACATTATATATAGCCAATAGATTCAAGATAAATAGCGCTTTAGTAGAGCCTCAGCACGCCTTCTACCCACCACATCGAGCGTGTAATATCTGGACATGAAAGAGCATAGAATGTTGGTAAGAGGTGTTAAAGCACTGCCGAATGGAGCACATAAGACTATTCACACATGCGTCATGGGACATCTGCACATTTCGTCATGGTTAGCTTTCGCAATCTGGGTTTCGATACAGCAATCGTACTGCAGTTAACCCAACAAAGATAATTGATCCAGCATCTAGGTTTTGCGGAAACGGACAAATGTTTACATCGGCTCCAACCTGCATCCTGGTTTTGGTCCTCTGGTGGTAACGCGTCATTCAAACTGAAAGAATTTTCTACCTCACCGGCCCCAACAGGAACTAGAAAACCGGACCGGAGAATCAGGATGTCGTTTCCAGAATCTCGCAGTGATTTGTACTTGGCAACGACTTCGCCAAACTAATGCACCCTGTTAGTAAGGTCTTCTTATTACGTCAGGTAATAGACTCGCAAAGTTGACCCCATTGATACCAGATTCGGGCCCAGGGAACAAGCGTGGTGCTCGGCTTCAGCCGCAACACGTCGGTGATCGAAACAGGACGGCAAAACTAACTATCTCCTAGATGCATCGGGGGACGGCGGTAAAAACAGGAGAGGGGAATGAAGGAAAGAAAAACCCACTAGCACTGCCGGCCGAGAGTATTCGCCGGTCTTCTCTAATCATTTGGATGCGTCGCAGAACGTGGCTTGTCTGGTTACGCTGGAGGTAGGTGATTTAACCTGCGTGCCAAGGCAATTAGGGAACAAAAACTGCGCAGGGTAGGATTATGACGTTGCAAGGCACGAGCTGAACCTGCGTTCCCTCAGCGCCTTCGGCAGTTAGCGCCCGCAGCGGACCAATTGATTACCCAGAGTCAACAATGGCCCTCCGAATCGGTGCATCTATCGCCACCCTCTACGGTGAATTGTGGTGTTGAATCCGGAGTAATTGACTGGATGGGGATGGGGGCAAAAATAAGCATAAACAACTTACATCCGAATCCGACTATAAATATACACATGCACTGGCATGTAGCTCAACCCAAGTGCCACTCTTCACAATCCAATTCGACCACCACAGTCCCAGCGAGGAACGACAAGAACACACATCATGAAGGTCTGCATTCCTCCCTCTGGCTTTATTTCGCTCTAGATTGAGGAACACGGTTGTTTGCTGACTCTTCCCCGTTGAAGAACATCTTTGCCATCACCACCGCCGTTCTGGCCGCCTCTGCCGCCAATGCAGCCAAACTGAGCCAAGCCGAAGCCGAAGCCCGCCTCAAGCCAAATGGCATCACGGCCTCGTCTTCTGGTGGCTGCACCAATCGCCAGAACAAGAGCTGCACCTCCTACGACCAGATCAACTCCAGCACTGTTGACGGTGTCCTCACCCTGAAGAGGGCCAGTGGCTGCTCGTCATTGATCATCACCGGTGGTACTGAAATCGGCCACGCTGGTGGAACTTACTCTCACTACAATGGATACAAGGTCGACTTGAGACATCAGGCTTGTCTTGACAACTACATTAAAAATACTTTTACGAAAATCGCCGATCGTTCCGATGGCTATCCGCAGTGGAGAGCTGCATCTGGGAACCTCTATTGTGTAAGTTGTGCACTGAAATAGCACTCTAGATATGTTCCGACGCTAATTGGCTGTGTAGGACGAGGGCAATCACTGGGATATCACATACTTTTAATTGCAGTGTTGCAGTTGCCTCCAGAGTCAAGGATATCGTAAAAAGGGAGCGAGAAAGAGGCAATTACCCAATAGGACCAAGCGAATTATGCAGTGGGCTGTGTGGACAATAGAAGGTGCAAGTTGGCTCTTATCTTAAGTGGATTGATGGCAGTTAATATATGAGTAAATACATGCAACATATTAGTAACAAAAACTTTTACTATATTGCGCACATCATCCCGGTAAGAGTAAAGCGAAGGCTGGTTTGAGAAGCCCCCAACGTCTTTGTCCAGACGCAGGGCCAGGTTGCTAGGCATAATGAACACTATGAGCATTGTAATGTTCCATAAGCAGTGAAGTTTGAATCTACTTCCAATGGAAACTCGGTGGCGAGGTACCTGCACTGACATACAATTGATCACACCAAATTTAGCCAGACTAATGCGCAACAACAAAGAATACCGCAGCGGCGCACAGATATGCATGTGTTGCCCCCCAAAACCAGGCTAATTTGAAGAAATAAGAATTTAATATCGAAAAGAAGTGCCGTCACAACGCTTTAATCATTGATCCCACGTTATAACTCGCTACATGAACGTTCTTTCGTTTATAGGATATTGTTTGTAACACCATTGGCCATGTTGGTGACGCCGCCCAAGATGCCGACGAGATCGCTGGTGCCCAGGGTCTGCTCAAGGTCGGAGACGGTACCGCCAGTAACAGAGTTGAGGTAGCTGTTCACGGTGTTGATTGGGACACCCTGCTGGACCATGACGAGAGCCTCACCGATGGCTTGAGTAGCCATGGGCTTAACGCCGCTGTGAACAAGCTCCATGAGCTTGTTGGCCAGGGGGACGCCGCCGAGAGCCTGCTCAACCTGTTGACGAGAATTAATGTGCTGTTCAAGGCAAATTGGGCTGGCACTATGTTGAACATACCTTGGCAAGAGTACCACCAAGAGCGCCCTGGAGCTCAGACTCAAGTCCCTCAACACCGGTGCCACCAGTAACGCCACCCAGAATTCCGCTGACCTCTCCGATAAGAGATCGCTTGTAGGGAGCAGCAAAAGTAGTGCCCGCAAGAGCAGCAACGACGACGGTGATGAACTTCATTTTTCCGACTGAAACTTTATTATTAGGAGAAAAAGAGATTTGGGGATGGATGAAATATTTTGAGCGGAAAAAAAAAAGGGTGTTTAGCTTTGAGAGTGTCTGAAAGGAGTGACTTGGTAAGGAACGACTGTAGCTTGTGAAGAAAGAGGAAAGTCTTCTCGCTCTTTGACGAAGAGATACGCCTCACTTATACTGCTGGGGGAGAGAATCTCAAGTGGACCGTGCTGGACGGGGGAACTGTCTAGTTTCTTTCATGACATAATTGGTAAACATGAGCCAAATGTAGTTTGCAACGATCGACGCATACAAGCGACTGTGCGGTGTGTTTGAGGTAGTTGAATTAGCGCTAATCTTCATATAACTACGGGTGTAGTGAAGGGAGCTTTGACTAATACGTTGAATGGAGTAGGTTCATCTCCAACGAGAGGCTAACAGTTCGTCCTGCGGCAAGCACAGATGCGATGATCCCAAAGGGGGGACTATGTGGTCGGTCCGTCGGCCATTCTTTGGTGACAACCAGCCATTCTGAACTTGATAATCGTTACAATCTTCGAGCCCTGGGGGAACTAATGCACGGAAAACACCTCTGTTGATCCAACTGAATTTGGCCTGGTGCTCCGGTCCTTGGTCTCAGGATGGATAAGTCTGCTTGTTGCCGGTCCCACGCGACTTGTCCAAGCGTGGACCATCCACCCTCCCTTGATATTCATACAGCAGCGTATGACCACCATCAAAGACACAGGAGTGCTTCAACTTAGTGGATATAACCGTGAAGGCCAACCGGCCAACTGAACTGCCGCATTGACCGCGTGCTGTGCAGCGTCAGGACGGGTTTAGTGCCCTCTCTATCCACTCCGTGTAGTAGCGATCGCCCATGCAATGCCCCGCCTTCGAGATGATGATGAACGATCTAGCTTGCTTTTTCCCCTGGGGAACAACAAGACCTGGTGTCCAGCCTGCAACGAACTGGTCTGTGCAAATACCCATCTCTTAAGCCAATTCGTGGTCCTGATTCATGCTATTGTGCCTGGTGACATGACAGATTGATATTGCCATGTCGTCACTCCTTCAAGGTTTTATTATGTGGCGACCTTCGCCTCCGGACCTGGGATGACGGGGAGAGCCGCGGTAGACGTTAAGAACAGACCAGGCTTGTAAATTAAAGCAAAGTTCGGAGGCTACCTAATGCTAGCATGGATAATTTTGGAGTTCTTTCCTGAGAATCGTCAGGCACAATTACCGTTTTTGGAGAGTATGTGTTCCCTCCTCAGCATCGTCCTGTGCCGTTGGGTTGCTGTAGCTCTTGAGCTGTAGTGAAAGCTACTTCATTTTGCAAATGACTCTGTCGAGAATGATAAACAGCACATTTTCGTTCCGAGCACAATTCCATGCTCCTACACAAAGTGATACCGAATACTGTTCAACAGAAAATTTACGTCGCAGGTCAGGCTTGAACCCGTATCGCCTAACTGGGTCCTAGGAAGTTCTGGGTGACCAGCTTTTTCGTCTCAAGGCGCGTAAGTCAGGCACTTCATCGTTTTCACCTACCCAGAGGACCGGCAAGATATACCATGCTCTTCGGCAGGTAGAGATCTGCGCACTGTTGGACCGAGCTGTCATCTCGGAGCAAGGATGGAGGTTGTAGAACTCAGCTGCCAATTTCTATAACCCACAATTGAGAGAATGCTCATTTCACTACGAAACTCAAGATCACGGCCCTCGCGGCTGGCGGCAGCGAGAACTGCCACCATTCACAAAACCTACGGAGATGCATCCCTTAAACGGGATACCTACCCAGCTGCCAGAGCGCCACATGGATTAACATGGGGTTGACCGAGTCAGACAACGAGAAATTACCCATTTTGGTAGGTCGGGGGGGCGCCACTTACTCGAGGAGCGCGCTCAGTCGTACTAGTAGTCCACAGTCCACAGTCCTCTTCTCGTAGTTACTAGTAGTACCCCTTTGCATACGTTGGATTGAGAGCCGGCAAGTCACTTGCTCGTCGTTAAATTGTTAACCCGCCTTATCTTTTTCAAAAGGGGCCGACGCTACGTCTTTGCGTATCCGATCACTAGAGCACACCTCTCCAATTCAACGCGGTAGGAGAAGTACGGCGCAATCCGTAGGAATAGGTTCATAGCTTATCTACATCACATCGGCGGGCGTTCGCTAACGCATGCCACGCATTTCCTTAAGCGAGCCTGTGCCGAAAGCCACCATCACAGCTAGTTACTAGATTGTTCTTCGCAGCTAGTAATCGCGGGGAATTCCATCGTTTTGTGTCAGCCACTTCCGCCGTTACGGACGGTATCCCTGGGTCCACGGGCAATGAACTGAAACAACCCGATCGCGCTCTCTGGCACGCTCATCTGGAGAAAACGCCGACTGGCGGAAATCTTTTGTCTTCGCTAGGCGGCATATTGGATCTTCCCCAATATACTACCAAGTCGTTACAAAACAGACGAACGTGCGTACGCCTGATGCTCCAAATGGCGAGTGTCATGATTGATGAAAAGTACGTGTTGCTGTAGCTTGACTGATTCCTGACCATATCTCCGCAGCATGATCCTAGCAGCCGCAATTTCTATTCAGTGCAAGACATCCGTTTAACCATTTCCCCATGCCTTTATACATATGTAGGTAAAGATGAGTGACTTCAGATTCGATTCAGAGATGCTACTGGAGACTTTGCTGACCTGTCAGCCGCGTAGACTTATATCCAGGCCGAAGCAAAGTCCGGCGTCTCCGTCCGAAGCACCGAGACCAATGCCCACACCAGCTTCCGCTGCGTCCCCGCAAGCATTCAATGTCCACCACCCGTGAAGAGCTTTTCCTGTTTGAAACGCAAGTATTCACACATTTTTAAACGGTATGTTCATTGTCTTAGGCAACATATCCCCGCAAACCCCACACAATCTTACCCCGATTACTGACCTACAACTCCACCATGTCAGATATTAGAGGTTTTCTCGCATAAGTCCGCAATGGTTGCCTACGTCGCGCCATCAGATAAGATGATCTGATAACTCGGTCGGTAATCTGAGTCATCGCCAGATACTCGGATTACTATAAGGCCACTCGCAGACTTCCCTTCACCCGTCTTCTCTATTCTCAATTTCTCCTTCACCTTAGCAGTCTTTAGCTGTATATATTCCCATCTCAACAATCTCGCTGGGACCAGATCTCCCTCAATTAACATTATCCACTATGACAACAACGTCCCCTGAATCGGACACAATAGCCACCGGAGACCCCCGACCGCCCATTGATGTCGAACTAGCACAACTAGCCGTATCAGACTACAAAGGGCAAGATCCGTTCCTCGTAAGTTTTGCTGCAAACGACCCCGACAATCCCATCAATTGGCGCAGCAGCAAGAAATGGGCCGTCACGGATGTGCTCTCAGCCACGGGCTTCAACCGCATCATGGTGTCCACCATCATGGCACCCGCGCTGCCCACCATAGCCAGAGAATTCAACATGAACAGCGCAGAGGCAGTCATGGCTCTGTCCATCTACCTACTAGCCACTGCAATTGGCCCGCTCGTACTGGGGCCTTTGTCTGAAGTATACGGAAGGACACCAATACTTCATGCGTCCAACATCTGGTTTCTTGTCTGGAACATTGCGTGCGGGTTTTCCAAGACAAGAGGCACACTGATTGCCGCGCGTTTCATGGCCGGGTTTGGAGCCAGTGCTATTTATTCGCTGGCTGGTGGAGTTCTCGGCGATGTATGGCGTCCGGAGCAGCGTGGAAAGTCCCTGGGCATCTATCTTCTCATTCCGCTCCTTGGCGCCGCTGTCGGTGAGTTCCCTTTTCTCCTACCCCGTGATTTGATGCAAAATATCATGAGGGGCATTGAGCTGATATAAACTCCCCTTAGGCCCGATAATCGGCGGCTTCATCGCCGCCCACACAGACTGGCGATGGTCTTTCTGGGCAACGTCTGCCTTCCAAGGCGTCATGATCATCGCATCATATCTCACGTTTGAAGAAACCTTTGCGCCTGTAATTCTTAAAAAGCGCGCTGAAAAACTCAGGAAAACTACAGGAGACACCCGCTACTACGCTGCCTTCGAGAGGCTCGAGCAAGGCAAGCACCTGGCCTCTATTTTGGGCAGAGCTGTCTCTCGCCCAATGCGTCTACTTGCACTTCACCCCATCATCCAGGTAGCCGCCATAATATCCGCCTTTGAGTACGGACTCCTGTATATTGTCCTGGCAACATTCGCAGAGCTATGGATCGAGCACTACGGCCAGCCCATCGAACTTAGCGGTCTTCACTACCTAGCCTGCGCATTGGGTGAGATTGCAGGATCGCAGCTCGGCGGGCCCCTCATGGACTTTCTCTACAAGAAGGCCGCGGGGAAGGCCAACGGGCCGCCCAGGCCAGAGTCTCGCATCCCCCTCATGTTTGCTTCGTACGTATTCGTCCCAGTCGGCCTAGTCATCTACGGCTGGACAGCAGAGCATCGCGTCTCGTGGGTCGCCGTCGACGCGGGCATCTTCATCGTCATGTTCGCAGGGCAAGTTGCCGGCATGCCCATCCAGGCATACGTCATGGATGTGTATTCGGAGCATACGAGCTCTGCCCTGGCGGCTATGCAGTTCCTACGCAGCCTCACAGCGTTTTTGTTCCCTCTGTTTGCGCCGGCAATGTACTCTGGCTTGGGGTACGGTTGGGGCAATAGTGTGATTGCTCTGGCTGCGTTGTGCGTGGGGGTGCCCGCGCCGCTGATACTTTGGAAGCTTGGAAGGCGTTTCCGCGATAGACTCGTGTCGACTTACTAGCGACAATTTTGCAGAGTCATTGCCTCGTGTGAACAGACGCGCACTTGAAGAGGAGGATGAACACCGCTTGCAGAGTGATGCGAGACGAGTAGCAGATTCGATGACATCGTCTGTCATCACGCAAAAGCACTCTGTCTATTTCTGTTTCAGCTTCTTGATTTTTAATTTACGAAGTCGACCGCCCCTGCCTGGAAAGGCCATGCTTTTCTACCTGTGTTCAGGTCTCCGAACCAGTGCCTCTGACCACCGCATAAGTGTGATTTGGCAGCCTCACCATTGCACGCACGCATACCTGAATTGCCTCCGAAGACCTGCTCGAGGCCATAAGGCTCCTTCCTTAGTTAGAGAATATCATCATCTTTCTCCCTTCAACAGCATGCACGTTCTAGAAATTCTACGACAACTCCTTAGCCAAATCGTGTAACCCAAACTGCTCCTCGCAGACATCGCAGACATCGTAGCCCCCACCCCAGTCCCAATTACATACCAAGAACATCACCATCCCACCATCCCACCATCCCACCATCCCAACCAACAAAGGCATCCCTCAACTTTTGACCGCCTCATCATGGCTTCCACGCGACGAGTGGAACCTTTCACCCAACGGCAACAGCGGGTAGCTCCCGCACCAGCCCTTTCGTCCACGTAACTTCTAGTAGTCGGTCCACCTTTTCATTTCACAGCGTGACCGGATATCTCCATGCTGCCATATACTCACGCCCAGGATAGGGTTTGACCAAAAAACTGGCCGGTCAAACGCAACTTTTCACGTTCCAAGCCTTTCACGTCAATGGCGCTCCACGCAGCACGGAATCATCCAGCAGCAGCCACACAAGAGACAAAACAGTAAGTATAAGCGAATATGCACCGGGGGCCCGCAATCCCATCTGACCTCCGTCTCCCGCACCAGCATGAGTTGAGACTGTTTGTGTAGTAAGCCGCCTGCATGGGCTCAGTAATGTCTGACAATGCAGAGGGGCGGCAGCATTACGGCGTAGAATTGGACACCCGCATGCTGTGTAGCATGCTGCTTGGGTAGATGCATGTGGTTGCGGAAGCCGATGGTGGAGGAGAAAGGGGGGGTACGGGAGTGTTTTCTTCTCTCCACTTTGAATGCTTTTCACGATCGGGGTTGTTTGCGTAGTGCTGAGACATTGCGAGACCGCCGCTACGATCCGTACATATATACATGTTTTGCTGCTGACAATACTCCAATAACATCTCAGCACATGTCTCAAACCGACCACGAAGAAAAAGAAACAAGCAGTGCCACAAAACCAAGCCACGCTCACCCCTCTCCTCATCATGGCAGCACAACATATCTTCACCTGGTCTTCTCTCCCGTATCATGCCACTTGCACTGCCTACCCGTCGTCTACCCGTGCCCCTTCTACCCGAAGTCCAATTCTAACCAACCACCCACTCAGTCTCGTCCCGTGTTCTCCGACGTCCAGATGAAACATGAATGTGTGTTCTCTGTATGCCCTTCAGCTCGTTTTCGTGTCCCCTGCCACGTGGTTGTTCTACCTCCTTCCCCTTAATGACCTGTTCCTTGGAACGGGTGCCGGAACAGGTCGTGTTCCTCCTTGCTTTTTTTTTTGTTCGCTGTCGGAAAGATGCGCCAACACGCATTGTGAGCTGTTCAGCGCAGACGCCGGGGAGGAGGGATGATAACTTGCTCACATTCCCCCAGTCTGATGTTGCGTTGCACGAGAATGACTGATCATGTAGCACCGCGGCCGGGAGAGATGGTTAGTGTCCAAGTTGTGTGCAAGGTAACTTACTGTATAGCGGTGCGATCGCAAACAAATGGCCCGGTGTAGGTCGGAATGGTGCTTGCTGTGCAGGAGCTCTCATGTAGCGAACGTTTCAGAGTCAGTCTGGGCCTTTTCTTTCGGCACTACGGTAATTCATCCAAAGTAGACCTTTACTTAGAACGGGCCGAGCCTGGAAGCCTCCTATGCTGTGATGTATGCAAGTACATATTGGGCTACGATGTGCTTCATCCCACTTGTGGGACTTCACTCACCGCCAACCTGTTACATTGGATGCGACAAACGGACCATTTGACTGACAATTCTCTGATTGTCTCATTCTGATCATCTAACACACGACCACTGACAACGCGAGCACCATTGGCCCACGTGTTCAAAGCCTTTCTACCTACTCCGTACATCCAACGTCCACGTCAAACACCGCCCCCCCTTCTCCTGTCATCGCTGGTCTTGACCAATTCCGTCCTTCAATAAGATATTACTGTCAGCAAACCATATCCTTTTTCCTGGCCCCCGCCACCATAATTATAATAAAAAATAAAGCTTTTGATTCCATTTGCATCGTACTCTTTATATGTAAACGCCTCTTCCCATCATATACAATTCCCATTTTTGGATCAAGTAGATCAAAGCCTGTGAAGTCTCATTTCTAATTCAATTCCGGCGCCATGAAGGTCGCTCTGTCTGTTTCTTTCATGTGAAAAGGAGTGACTATAGTCGGGGTATCTCTGAAAATCGCTACCAATTATGACAAAACAAAGAAAAAAGAGAAAATGTATGGAAACACAAGCGTAGAAAGAAAGTGCAAAGTCTAGTCGTAGCTGCGATAGAAAACAGGTTCAGGTCGCAAGCAGAGTATAGATAGGGCTTGGCACAGGGCGTGGAACATTTGAGCCACATTACTTGCGTAGCCCTACCTTGTCTGCAAGGCTTTTCCAGAACCGTCCTTTTGCATCTTCGCTGCGTGCACGAGCCATAACTGCATCTCGCTGCATAGGGCCGACAATGTCTTCATCGCCGCGGCCGGGGAACTTTCCGTCTGCATTGAGTGATTCGAGCATCTGTGGCACAGCGCTGGGAAGGCAGTCGTCCATGCGTCTCCACTCGAGATCGGCGATAAGATCATCTTGGGCAGGAAGACGGGCGAGGGCAGCAGCATTGGAGCTGCTGGACCGTCCGCGCCCGCGCCCGCGGCTCTGGTTGCGCGATGCTGCGACAGATCCCGGGGCTGAATAGCAAGTATTCTTGACTGCTTCCTCGAATGTCGCCTTCCATCGTCCCTCTATCTCGGCCCATTTGGCTTCGGTGAAGACATATATCTTGCTTGTCTGCCCATAGTTTTCGCCTGTTCTGACTAAATGTTTCGTGTAATTGATGCGCGCTAGCTCCCAATCGCTACGGAACTTAACAATTGTTTCAGGTTCAAAATTCTCCAACTCGTATGGTTGTGGTGAAATGGTGAAATTAGCATGTCCAAGTCGGTCAGACCACCCATCATGCTCCTGTAGAATGGCTGGTAAGGCAAACGGGAGCTCTGTGCTGCTGGAAACCTTGCGTAGGGATGAGGTAGATGGCCTAGTGCTCAAAGGTGGCCGCACGAACTGGGAGGGGGCAGGAAGTGTAGGTGAGAGAGGAACATCCGGAGTTGGACTTGACTCAACCTTGGGTGACTGCAGCGGAGATTCTCTTGGTGGCGATGCCAGGGCGCTGGTGAGGAGGGGGGGGAGCAGCGGGGTGGTGGCCATGGCTCGATCGCGTTCCAGACTAGTATGGTCTTCGGGTGTCATGTCGATACCAAGTCCACAGTGCACATCATCACTGAGGTCGTAAAATGACATTGAAGGATTTGAAGAAACCGGTGGTGTCGTCTCTGAAAACCGATCAGGGTGGTGGCGGTTCGAAGCAGACACTGATGAGGACCGACTACTTGGTGCGCCATGAGACAGGACATTCTCTAGGCTCAAGCATGTAGCGGGTGATGATATTATTGGTGCACGCTTGGTTGATCGCCATCGCCTGATGGTAGGCATCCGAGAGCCTAGTCTTGACGTGAATTCAGAAAAGGCCGTTTCGGCGGCGCTGCGTTTTTTCCGGGGATAGCGAGAATCTGCGGTCAGGTCACCGTCGCTGAGAAACCCCATGTCATAATCAATGTCAATGTCAAAGTCGGAAACAAAATGTCCAGGGTACACTGCTTCCGAGCTGTTACGATGGCTGCAGGGCTGGTCACCTGCGGGACAGCATTGTTAGCCAGGCGCATATTGAGAAGCCGGTCTGGGAAATAGAGGATGGGATGGGGCGTACATAGACAACTATACACATCGGAAAGTGTTGCAGTATCCTCCTCTCGTTGAATTGGCTCCTCCTCGACATCAGCCAGGTGTCGCACACTGGACAGGGTGCTTGATGTCGGTGACGGAGAGGCTGGACATTCTAGTGGGGGTTGCTGCATTGGTAATTCCAAAGAAGAGGTCGAACTCGGGAATCGCTGGTGGCTCTTCGGGGAAAAGATTGGTGTCACGGGCGAAGTGATATCCGAGGACGACGAGTTTGTTGTGTAGTAGACGTAAGATAAATCTACGGGGTCGGGGCTTGAAACTACAGCGGACGATACTGCGTCAGCCGTTTGTCGATGTCGCACCAACTGCGGCAGCAGTAACGGCTTCAGTTTTGGCGACATGCCTGCACAGCGTAGAGGCTGTGAGGGCACAGCGATGGCCGACGGCTCTCCAAACTTGCTGGAATATCGGCAAATGTCGATGTAATGTTTGGATCGTACACGGCGTAGAAGTTGGTGAGAAATTGGGAAAGGATCGTTGGGACCGTGGACGGAGAGGGAGATATGGGAGGCAGGTACTTTAGTGCGCGACTGTCCCAGACGGCGAGTGGTAGTTGTGCACGTACAGTGCCCGGGCAAATAGAGCGTGCGTGCTTGCTGGCGTCTTGTGCGTTGCGGTGGGTGCGATGCGGTGCGTGTGTTGTAACTAATGTACTGTTCAATGCAGTTAAGTACACTGGGCCTGCCCTGCTCTAATGTTAGCCTCTAGAAGAGTCTCAGGCGGCATTGGCATGGACCTCAATGGTGAGCCTGGTGGGGACTGGGCTCGGTGGGTACCTCCTCGTTGTCCACCTGCCGTGGAGCTAGTCGTCAGCCCGGAGTGCCTGTTGTCGGAAGACTTTCCGTTCTATCTGTCGAGGCTTTTTGTCGAGGGCTGTGCTCCACCCCGGCGCCAGCGACTCAGTCCCTTCCAGCCTTCAGGTTTGGGTTTCGTGGTTGTGCGGGTGGCGAGCGACGGTTCCTCTCCGCTAGTAGGCCTGCGTAGTCGTGAGGCGGCTGTGGACGGACTTGGCACCAGGTTTAGAAGTGCAAAGGAAAGAAAAAGTGGATATCAAGCTAGGGCCAGAGGAGTCGTGGGTCAACGGCGGCTTGAAGAATTTTTTTTTTTGGTTACTTATTTTTAATTGTTGTCCGCGGCTGTCTGGGTCGTTGGACAATGGACGCAGGATGGTTGTGGATGATGGTGTTTGTAGGTGGAGCGGTAGAAGCAGACGCTGCAACAAGAATGAACAGACCAGAGAGAAACTTATTTTTAAAGTTGGGGTGGAGGCAGATGCTATTGATATATATGGACGTGAATACGGACTGTAACGACAAACAACAACGGGATGGCGGATGTCTCGCGGCCTTGATCAGTGAACAAGCGGGAACAGCAAACGCACGCCCAATACGCGCAATAACGACCGGGGTCGCAGTTCCACGTGTTGGCGTGAGGCGATTGGGAAACAAGAGGAGCCCGCTTCTCCTCCCGCGATCTGAATGGTTTGGCCCGTTTTTGGCGTCGCAGCCGGCGCAAACAAACAGGTTGGTACCTCCAACAAATGCTCATATATTCACTCTAAACTATTTAACTCTCAATTGGAGCTGGCTGTTTTTCAGGTTGGGTGTTGGCCGGGTACTCACTCTGGCTCGCACAGCAGGTTTGTCACCTGCAGCTGTCGAATCAGACGGACCAACTAAACAGCTGCTTTACCAGCAAGCAAGTAGCCGCACGCATAGGCAAGCCTTCGACGCAGCCAGCCTGCCGGCGTATCAGCGTGTCGCTGAGTCGATCCCAACCCTGGCCTCACAGGCACTTCGCTCAATCCGGTCAGACGGCGATGTTGAAGCTGTGGATGTGGAGGCGGATGTGACGATGCGCGACCAGGGGCACGTGAGAGTCGACACCGAGGTAGGCTGGCAGCCAGTCTGACGTGGTGCGCTGCACTTTGCTTTGCCAAAGCAATCGTGGTGAACCCTCGGCCAGCCGATTACTGTGGTGCCAGCAATCCGTTGTCTTAGTCTGTGGCAGACTTTCAAAAGTGTGCACCTTGTGACTGACTCTTTTCGTTTCCTCACGTCCTCGTAGTGTTCAATTGTAGATGCAGGCGGTGGGCTGACCTGACCAGAAGCGGTGTCAGGATGTGGGACACCGAGACAACAAAGAGCTTGACTGGTGCTTCTTGGATGATGAGCCGAGGGGGCTTGGTGCACGGGTAAGATGAGATGAGAATCAGTCGACTTTTGCCCTCGTCGAAAATGATGTTGTTTTTAATAGGACAGTTGACCCGCTCAAAGACATATTGTGATGCAGAGTGCTCGTCTCATTGAACCAATGCGATGGCAATGAATATTATCAAGATACTGGCATGGAAGGCACATTCGGAAATAAGCCAAAGGCAGCCAGAAAGCTACGAGATGAGAGCCATACACAATAATGCGTCGAGATAAATTATGTCGACCTTATGATGACACAGGCCAGGCAAGCACAGTCATGAAAGAGAAGAAGGTCAGGAAATGGCATGGAGATGCCTACAACATTCTTGATTTGGTCATCTCTCTGCTCGACTAGGACGTTGGACCCAAGGCGACGGCTACTATGTGTGAAACAAACCACCTTGGGCACGGACATGCTGGGGTACGGCAGTGTCAGGGCAGATGAGCGGAGAGCGGGAGGATAAGCTTCGACCATCTTGCGGAAGCCCGCCTTGGCCGCCTGCACCCAAGCGACATCTATCAGTCGGGTACCTGGGTACGTACTGCAAGTACGGAGTACAATGGCAAGCCTCCTTGGGACGCCTCTACCTCGCTGCCCTCTGGCCCCCCTCCCCAAGACGAAGACTGGAAGGGTAATCCTTGCGCCATCAAGGACAGGCTTCTGGACCGCCAACAAAGCACTCAATCTCATACCTGCTGGCTGCGTAGTCCCTTCCCGGACAACGCTTCTACATTCCTTTCCAACACGTCGGTGACAACTGGCTTCCCTTGGGCCGCTTTAGTGCGTCTTTTTCGAGGGCTCCCTGTTTGGGGAGAATTCGCCCAAACTCCCATGTTCCGTTAGCCCAACCATCACGATTGGCCCGGCATCTGGATCCACCAACCACGCTTCTCAATTGATGCCCTTGCGCGTCCAGTCCTGATCCTTTTGCCCGTTACGGCGGAACTCTTCCTCGTACCCTGCCTTCCCCCGGCTCCGTTTTGCTCGAAGAGACAACCTTGTTCCGCGGAGGAGAGTTTCGTCCACCAGGTCTAAAATTTGTACTCAAGGTGACGATATTGACCGTAGAGAGCTGGGCGGACCTGTTTGACAATCCCGCTAACTGTACCGAGTAGGATTGGGCTTGCGGAGACAACTTTTGCTCATTGTGCCTCGAATAAGACAGTCAAAGCGGCAATGGAAACACTACAGTATATGGAAGGAGTCCTTCACGGAAGGTGATCCGCGCCTAGCCTCCGTCCTCTCAGTATACCGACCAGTATCACTCACTTAAGACGCTCTCTTATCTGTACGTGTGCTGGTCATGGTCCTGGAGGTCAAAAGCAGACTAGGCTACGACCTCGGAGGGTTGTGGTGCCGAATGTGATATTGCTGAAGAACAAATTGAGACCGCACGATTTGCTTCTGAGGAAGCCGTTGACGTAAGGAGAATGATATTGTTTGCTGTACCAGTACGGAGTACAATCGACAAAATATTTAGAGCTTGGATTAATCCTTGCTCTTGTTCTTCCACATACTTGCCATCATCTTTGCCCATTGACAAAAGGGCAGAGACAATTTGCGATCACAATCACAATTGTTTCCATCCCAAGTCTTGGCTTTACGCCGATACTAGGCACCTAAGAACGCTGTTCTTTGCTTCGAATATGTCATATTTCTTCATCTCTCCCCTTACGATCACCAGAGAATCTACAAATAGTTAAAATTACGCACGGCCATGTCATTTTTGGAAAGCCTGTCAACTACAACACCGCTCGATGGGGATACTTGCTCATCATAGGTGGCTAAGTCCCAATAGAGCAACTTACAGGTCATTAAATTGAGCAGACCGAGAGGCATCCACAGACAATCGTGGACATAATTTCGGCTGAGTTGTCTGTCATTCGGGTTTTCCTCATTAGGATGACCGTCGCCGTCCCAAACGAGTGTGGCTTGTCGGCCATTCGTTTGGGGCAATAGCAGCCAGTTGCTTACCGACATGATACCACTCAGCACGTCTTGTGTTTAGTTACTCCCGTGATTGATTCAACCATTCCGCTATTGACACGGCTCAACTCAATTCTCAATATTTAGCGAAAGGCGCGCTGGCCGACCAGGGTAGATATTTGTAACGATGACGACATGGCCGTCGGTCGCAATCGGGCACCATCGAGATGGAGGGGTGGCACGGCGTCTCTGGTTCGCGCCACTATCCAGGCCAGGAACCAACGAGCAGTGGTGGGCAGTCGTCCACGAATTGTGCAAGTTTGCAGGCGCTTATTACTGTACACTGTGCGTGCCCCATTTTGTTAACCCCCGAAGCTTCACAGAAAATACAACAACCACCCCAAAAATTGAGTTCCAGTATCAGATGCTCCCACAGTCACCCTACTCCGCTCCCTCCACGCGGTAACTGCGAACTCTGACGCCTCCGCAGATACAACAAATTCTCCCTCGTCTATCATCAACTAATCCAGCTCAGTCCACTTACCTGAAGCGTTGTACCAGTATCATTATCACCGTTCGGCATGCTCATATAGTGCCGGGGTTTGCATGTAGCGGATGTTGCCGTGTCTCTCCATGCCAGGCTTTTCGTTGGTTGTGTTGTACAGCGTCAAGGTGTCGACAAATTAATCGAGACATTCAGGGCAGCGGCACAGTGGCCCTGATGTGTCGACTAATCTGTCAGGCGCGTGAGCGTACAGCTTTGACAACCGCAGTGTGTTTTCGGCAATGCACTTGTCACTCCAACTCCATTCATTACGTGGTATAAATAGACTGCCATTGGTCAAATTCATCAATAATTGCTACCTGCTCAGCCGCTTCACACTTGACTGCGCGGAAAGGTGGGTGGTTTGCATGTCTGTCTCAGCCGTTCGAGGCGCAGTTGTCCTCCATGGACGTACTGGCGGTTTGGCCCTGGTGCGTGCGGCATCAACAATAGAATACAGCAAGGTCTTTCTCTCTTCTCCACTTAGACATTTACTCCTGTAAATAGATTGGAGCATAGCCGGGCCGCCTCGTATGGTCCTTAAATAGTGATGGGCTGGCCAATGCCAGGCCAGCTGCAGCTACGAATACGTATTTCATCGGCAAGTGTACAGTGCCTATCTAGACGTCCATTCAGCTGCGGGCAGTTGGTGCACCCTTTTGGTAAATAAAAAAAGATGGCTAGAGTCGCCGGGCGAGACTCAACCGGGCGAACATATGTAATTTGGTTGTGATCTGGTTGGTGCAACGAGTCGGTGGAGATGCTACAAATATTCCTACCTTGTCGGTATTATATCGAGTTCCGACAGCTGCATCTGCCAGGTACGACCCGTCCTCTGACGGAGGGACCATGGCTTCTCCGTGATACTGCAGTTGTCATATTGTTGTTGTTGCTATTCTCCTAGTATTGTACTTGTTTGCATCAATCCATCAATAGAAGCTCAGGTTGAATCCGGAGCACGAACTAGGAATTTTTAGCATCATAATGCACCTGAAAAGTATAGGTAGCGCAGCTCCCTTCAGTTGTCAGCCTGGAAATAGAAACACAAGTGCTATGATTAATGCTCTTCCTAATTTTCGGATGCAGCGGATCAACCGCATATTGTCGATGGTACAGCCGCAGATGCAGGCGTCTGCTATAATCCCACAGTAAGCAATAATGCCAGGCATTACTAGTACATGCAGACAGCTTGATAGAAAAGGTTGGATCTCCATCGAATCATTGCAACACCTTTCAATTGCTCATTCGACCATGGCGCGGCATGTTCGTGCTACCTCCATGGTAAGACTGGTGAGTGACAGTGTGAGTTGCCAGTTACGGCTTGCAAGGTACATTACTCCGTACCTCGACGTGCTGTGCTCCAAAGCATTGTTCTCGGATGAACTCAATTGTGGAGCTCTTATCTCTTGTTCCCACGGTCGCGAGGATGCAAAAGACAAGCAATATTTACCGAGTATCGCGAATATTCAAAACGCTTCCGTCACTTTCTAGTGGCCCCTTGCTGCGTAGGGCTCCTCCCCCGGACGGTTGTACAACTCCATACAGCGAGCAACATGAACACATGATCGTAGATCTGTGTGGCCGCGAAGATATAACATTCGAAGTATAGGTCAATACTGATATTTTCTGCAGCACCACTCGTTATGCATTATTCTCGGGGTCGCGAGGCATTTTCTGGAGCTGTCAGCATGTATATATGTCCGTCTGTCTGTCGAGTTTTGTGCCTTGCATTAGCCAGACCCAACGGAAACGTTCCAAGCGTCGCGATTTGCCAATTCCACAGCTTTGACCCATTTTGCTGCCTGTACATGTAAGACCGGGACAATGACCTCAGAACCAACATTGCACCCTTGTTTGGGTGTTTTCGAGACGGCCCGTATGGTAAGCCATCTGCAAGATATTTTCAATCAACTTGGGACGGCTGCGGGAAATGTCTTATCAACCTTTCTTCCTACCTACAATACGTGATAAAGACGTGCTCAGCGTACCCAGAAACCTAATTCATGCATGACATTGCAGATGACAGGTGCCAATCCCTATCCACAATTTACAGATACAAGCCGTGTTTGGCGGGTCAAGGAGCAACGTTGGGAATAGCTGGAAGAAACGGGGGATCACATGCTCTATCCTGGGGCAGACTTTTGGTCATTAATAATTCTCTCCCGGTATCGTGGAGCTGTTTGCCTTGTTTGGCTGTCCACCGGCTGCGTGGCTGTCTCCTCTGCAGTGGACCGCGATGACTGACTGACTGATTGCATCACAAGCCAGAGCAACGACAGAAGTGAAGGTCGGACCAACAAGTGAGGAGGGCGTGTGCCGGGCGGAGGATTTTGACCATCACTCCGGTAGGACCCCACCAGACCTGAAGAATTGGGCCTTCTTGGCTCCGTGGAATATAGGTTGTTCCGTGTTCTGGATCTGGATGACACGGCGGGTGAAAACTCTTCACGTTGAGGCGAGGAGCGAGCGACTGAGCGAGCATGTACTGCGTAAGCAAGCAAGCCTCAAAGCCGTGCCTTGGCCCCACCACAGGGTAACCAGAAGAGGTAGCTCCTCCGGCCAATCCTCGTCGAGGCCGCGCGCCGGTTGGGTTGGATAAATGTTGTTTGTTGATTGCATTGCAGGGAATCATGATTACAGTATCTAGAAGAATCCATGCACGGGGATTCCTCGGCTTTAGGTTGGTTGGACTGGCTTACAGCTGTAGCGCGTGCGACAGATGACAACATCAACACACACACAGTGTCGACATGCGCAAACCACATACTGTATGTAGCTTCTAATCACGCCATCAAACAGCTCCTTGCGAGATTGATAGGCCCTGAAGGGCCTGTATTCGTCCGTAAATTACTTAGGGTTCTCTCCTTCCCAATCCGCAACAGCCAAACGCCAGTGCCTTAACGCCTCGAGGGGAATAAGATGTCACCAATGGCCCAAGAGTCATTCCTGTGGCGCATTGCTATTCGCCGACACTACGGAGTACTCTGTCAAGCCGACCTCGGATAATCTGACCTTAAGGCCACTTCCTTCTCATAGAAGATGGCCACTGTCAAGCGTAACGGTTCAAAGCGCATGAGAAAGGGGGCCCGGCAATGAGACCCATTGGTAGGTTTGCTTGGTACAGCGGGATTTGTGAGGGAGGTTCTAGATCGCGGGTATTGGGATGCGGATGCAGGTACGCGGAGCATTAGGACGCAAGGGTAGCTTGGCGGTGAATTGCCCGAGTTTATAGAGCTGAAGAAATGGCGCAGTATGGATACTTGGTGGATGTGTGCCGGGTGTCAAGGGAGTTTGGGTAGGTAGATATGCGGCCTTTTTTTTTTCTTTTTTTTGTGTAGACTCTTTTTGAATGCATGTGTGCGTTGTAGATGTACTGAGTGATATTTAGGAGATCATGAGACCTACCTAATGTTTGGTGGATAGCCTTGCTACACGTGGTGACGTGTGGTTTGGTGGATTGGGAGCGGTGTAGTGCAAGCTCAACAACGGTGAATGCGGTGGAAGATGCTCATAGGATGGAGGAATTGGACTCAACACGACGTGAAAGATTCTTGGGCATGTCTGTAGCAGGAGCAATATGCTGATCTGAAGGGCTTCTCAGTAAGTGGTGACGATGAGGGTGAATGTTGAATATTTGAATGGGACCATAGCTACATTGCACAGACTGACCACATTTGAATGGACGCACTGCTGCACATGAAAATAAAAAAACAACTTCCGTCATTGCACTTAAATTATGATGATGCCAGTTTGGTATGTCTGTAAAGTTGCTTTGGAGAAAACTGAGCTCTACTGAGAATGACGTGTTTTGAAGATAGGAGACCTTGATAGCAAGATTTTCGTCATTGAGACGAATTGCCATCTCACAACGTTGTTTGCGGATGTAAACGTCCTCCAACGAACTCTTTTGTCATTTCGATACGCCAAAATCGTTCTATAAAGGACCACTGGCCTCTCTCTTAAATGTATCTCGAATGGATTTGGAATAGCCGTTGAATCACTGCTCGTTTGTATATTCGCCGTATTGGTCTTCGCACCATACGCGAGACTCTTGGAAAGTCGAGCTGAGACAATTCAACAATACAGACAGAGCCTGCAACATGTAAGCAAAGATTACTTTAGAGGACAATAGATTCGTCTCCTTCGAATCGTATTTTCCGGTGTTTCAAGGCTCAATCGTGTTCGAACATCATAGTTGGGTATTCATGCTGCGGAGAGGGAGTCGGACATCCAAGTTAACGGATAGAGGTACTCAGCTCTTGGCAGTCACTTGAGCCTTAGAGCTGTTGAATCATGGAACATATGTCAGTAATCTGTGATTAGGGAAGAAACCTCGAATTGGTTCAAAAGGAGACCGAAAGGGTGGACTTCGTAGTCCCTGGAGTACGTTTAGGAAGCCGTATGGCCGAGTACAAATGGAGGAAAGAAGTAAATGAACCCGGGACTTTCGATCGGGATTTAGGCACTGTAACGTTGTTGAAACCTTCATGACTATCATTTAACGAGTCGCTGCAGAGGTTAGCCAAATTCCTGCGCTATGATACGCGTTGAAGCCAATAACCACTCCAGTTGTTGCACTTGTGATGGTAATATTGCTAAATTTGGTGCCACGCACTAACACAGCGAGGTGGAAATATACTAACTGATGATTATAAAGATACCAAGGCGAGGAAAGGAAACCACGTCAGATTTAGCTAGGCAGTTCTCCACGGGTATATATCTATCTTGATGACACGTAATACAACCGGCACGCTCTGTACTCCCATCGTAAACTATAGGCAGATGGCCATATTATTCTTTCCTCAACCAGTTCCGCTATTCATAGCAAATAATGCATATCATTTGATGATCGTTACGGACAATGGCAGTGAAATTCCAAATATAACCTCCTCTTGTGTGAGTGTGTCCGTGTTTGCGATTCATGTCTCGCCGCAGCATCGCTCGATCAATAAAGTCAACCTGTTACTTGTCAAGTCCATTTTGCAATCTACATCGCTGACGGTTTTACTGCTATGCCGGTTTCAATATATTGATACCGACCAACTGCGAAAACCGAATGGGCTCAAGACGACAAGCACCACATGTTGACCTATCTCACTAGGCAAAGCCACGGCGCACAAAGCCCCTCCATCCAAGATATAATGACTCTTGACTAACAATATAGTCTGGAACCTTGAAATAATATGTAGGGACTAGCAGGAAATCAGTCAAGTAACTCGCTCTCTCCTGACACAGATTCACCTTGCTTCCCATTCTTTACAAACGTGTTGATCGATAGATGCAGAGTGCTCTAATCCAATTTCTGGAGCAGCGACATCTCGCGCCGGCGACAGTATCGTATTTGAGGGTAAATACAGCTATAAATAGCCTCGTTCTGACTTGAATATGATATTGCTGGTACTGTCGGTAGAACTAGCATGAAGGTATGTCGACAATGCGGCCTCATAAGTGTGATTCCTCGTTGCAGGCCCTTTCAGCTAGCAAGCTATCTTTTCTTTAATGACTGAATGACCATCAATAGTAAACCAGAGAATGGGGATTGGCGTATTAACCGTCCAATCCGTTCCCGGCAGGGATGTAACTAGCTGGTGGTGGTGTTAATCCGGCGCAATTGACTTGCGACGAGGCCAAGTCGGAGACCGGTTTGGAAATGAAAAAATAAAAGCATATGTAACTTCGTTTCTCAGGATATTAAATCACAGCAGAAATGGAATGGATGTCTTTTTCATGATGCTGGAGCACTTGTACGTCTTCTACGAACGGGAGGCTTGTCCCGCAGTGGCACTGTAAGTTTCTTCACAGCATGCACTGGGCAACGCATAGATGCCAGTGTGGTTAACCGAGAAAGATGAAAACCACTGTAGTGCTACTTATTGCTGCTTCAATACACACTGTCTCAATTGAGTGTGCATGGTGTCTTCATAAATAATTGCAGCTTACTAGCATGAGTGATACATCAGGTTCAAACCAACCTGTAAGACCTCCCCTAACAAACGCTACAAATTTTAGGTGTTTGGCAAAAGAATACTGCTCATGGTGCTCCCTTTGTTCAGTAAGATCCGTAAATCAGCGATCTGGTGGCATCTTTCCATGCTCTACCATAGCCGAGACCTCCATCGTCAAGTTACACTTCAGCTGGAGTCAGGCAACAGAGCCAGCAAGACTCTTTCTGCACCTTTGCAATTCCGACTCTTCATTGATAAGGCTACAATCTTGAGCCAATTGGATGTCACGTTTTATCACAATTCATTTCCTTGAGGCAGCAAGTGTACCACCCATTGTGTAGGTTTGTTCAAACTCAGTCCTTAAGCCCTCTTATCCATGTCAACGCCAGCAAGCCACCATTTAGCATGTCACTGCAGAATTCCCATTCATGGGTATTATGGCGCTTGGAAGTCCATATCGCGGCAGAATGAAACTCAAATGACCCTATCGCCGACATCACGCTCCTCGAATAACTTATCTGGGTTGTACAACAAGCCCATCACCGCACGGAAATACAACCGCCAAGCTTACCATCCAATGCTAGCAGTTCAAGTGCTTCAGTGCCACCGCCTAAGCCCATACCATTCAGCATATCCAAATTTGTGGGAAATGGTGGACCTCTGTGCAACTTTGTCTGCGACAAACTTTGCGCCGTTGAGGAGAATTGCGGACACCGGCTTTAGGGGACGCCGGGAATCCTGTGAGAAAGTGTATTCTGAGTTACGAAAGACGGCACTAGAATCAGGGATGGTAAATCGTTTTGTGGAATATGTCTGTTCGTTCTATCGTTCGTGGACATGTCCACGCGGGGTTTCGGCAGTGGATGGAAGAGCGCGCATCGTTCTAGCTTCTATCTTCTAGCTTCTAGCTGGATGGCATTCATGCTTAGTGTGGCCTATTTCCATGGCTATTTTCAAGCTATCTGTGGTTTACGACCGATTTCCTAAAACGGTGTACGCATGATGGCAAGGCTATCCAGGTGCATCGTGTGTTTTCCAATGCTCGCAGAAACGCAAACCCCTCAAGCCAAGGGGATTTGAGTTCAGCCCCAGGGGTTTAAAAAAAAAAGAGCCTTACGTTTCTATTCTGCCTTTGCCAACATTCTTTCACACGTACATCGCGAGTACCATTCCATTCGTAACCAATGACGTCTTGAGTTGGGATCGCACTGCCGCCGTGGCGTGATGTGGCGTGATGTGGCGTTGGAGCACGGTAACCTCCTTCGTAGTCACGAAGGCAACATCAGCATTGTGGTTATGGAGTAGTGTTGCACGATGAGGTGGTGCCCATAGGACATAAAGCCTGTTATTTTAGAATTCTGTTTTCGCTAGTGCTTGAATGCGACTCCTTCTCCTATGGGCGCATGATTGGACGTTATGCTCATGCACGAAGCAAGGATTGCGGGTGGGTTCATGCGTATCATCTGGCCCATCCAGTTGCCACCATGGCATTGAAATTGCAGTGGTGATCCGTTTCTAGGATCAAGGCCGGGCAAGGACTGATATTTCGACGACTATGCTTCGAAAAGCCCACACCGACATCTAGCTGTATCGACTCGCCGTACAAAGTACACGAAACACAAAAATCTAGAAATTCATGTCCGTGGATTGTCATGAGATTAGCACCTTTCGCCGTGGGAGGTTCCCCAACGCTACTGTGTCGTGCGTCCTGTCCGGATTTGGTCCTTCTCACCTTCGGCCGTAACGGTGCCTTTCGGAGCCGGTGTGGCCAGAAAATGCAAAGGTGAGGCGATGGTAGTATTGATCACTCGTTAGAACCAGCGATGGACGCCATAGCAAATTGGGTTTGATGCAAGAAGGTGTCGTACGGTAAATCTGAAAGAATGATACATAGAAAGAAGGAATGGAAACGGTGAGTGTGAGAGGAGATCTCACACTAATAATTTACGCAAGAGCCGCTGAGTGGATCGGGTGAACCCAGATCCTTGCCTAAATCTAGATGAATATGTCAATCAATCGGAGAGATATTTTTTTAATCCTCTTAACTCACTCTAGACTTCAATTCAATGTACTCATGTATTTCTTGTGGGTGTAACAATATTAGGCAGCCATGCGCACCCTTTGTGGCTGTGCTACTCCAAACGACGAGCGCTGAACTGTGAAATACAAGCCAGCAGAGTGAGGTATCTCGGCGTTTTTTTTGTTTTTTTTTTTTTTTG
>JASWJB010000172.1:0-90738 GCA_032433595.1 Conoideocrella luteorostrata
TTTTTTTTAAAAAAAAACCAGGAGGGGGGGAGGAAGGCGCTTAGAGGTGTAGTATACTCTTTAGACAGCGATAGCACTAAAGAACATTAGCGCTGCTAGCTTCTGGCGATAAATTCTAATCACACCAGCGACAAGAACATTATAAATTTAGTGCCGCTAACCATTTTTATGCCTAATTCAGCAAGAGCCTAAGCGCGCGTGAAAATAGCTAAGTATCACGAACTAAATTTAGCTAAGGATTTCTTAACACCTGATTTATTTGTTAGGCAATTAGCTACTTAAATCAGGACAATACTAATCAGCCTAGGTAAAAAGGTGTAGCAACAGCACAACTATACAATAACGCAGCATAACACAATAATATCCTTCACACGCACAAGAAACATTACCCTTCTCATTTTATTTCCCCACCACCGCAACGCAAAATGTCGCACACCGAAAAGTCAATTATCCTACAGGATATAATAAGAAATCTTAATGTAGGGGATGCTACCGCGTTAAAGAATGTCTTCATGTATAGCTAAGTGCTTGAACAGTGCTTTACATCACGAGTTAGCCCCGTGAACTACCTGTCCCTAACGTTCAAGTATCCTCTTACACTACTTTCTGCTATGTTTAACTCTGGTTGTGTTATCACTAGCCCGCGAGCTTTGGAATTTTTTATTCCTGCCTCTACAAAAGAAGACAAAACATAGACCTTTTTTATCCCTAGATACAAAGAATCAGTTTTAGATATAGTTAACGTATTAGAGGTCTGCGGGGTGTCTTAGCAGCTTGAGGCTAACGAGGCCGTTAAGTCACTTCGCGAATTAAAAACAGTCTCCGTTCCCAGTATAATGTTCGATTGTCTTTGTTCATGGACAGAGCCATTTAACCCCTCCATGGCGGAGAAAACCCTTGGCAAATGGCTATGCAGCGCGATGAGATTATACAGAGAGCTAAGCAATAACGAAAAGCGCAAGGCACGCTCCTTCGTTATATCCAACCTCGGGAACAGCACATTGAAAGTTGTCCCTGAAAGAATAAAAGGGACTAGTACAAAAGATGCGCATTATGCAAACAAGATACTGAGTACCCTTCAAGGGCGTGTTCAGACGGAAGCGGGGGCTGTCAATGTTCAGCTCATCATAGGGTCGTTCGATCAAGGCATCAACAATTGCATGGCCTTCATTAAGGATTTTTATGCAAGTCATGTTCAGTGCTTTATTAGTGGCTGGTGTGCGGCTCACATGCACTATCAAAAGTCCAGTGCCAAGAAGGCTACACTGTGGAGACGCTGGCCAGGGCAGACCTACCACAACGCTCACCTTGAGGTGAAAAAATACAAATTTCTCGGCTTCTCTTTCTCCTCAAACAGGAATACAGGGCCTATCACGCGCTCATTCAAAGACTCGGATTCATTTTTGCTTGAGTATGGAGACCTATACCGCCCTTATATTCGATAATCACACCATTCTCTACTAGCCACTTGGCTTTCGGAAAGGAGGAACAGCGTTGGGGCAATATTCTGGACAGAATTTAATGGACGTATCTTCTTGGTTTAAAACTTATTCAAGAAGTGCTATAAGCATTCCCGGATGACCTTTGCTTCACACAGCGTGGATCTCCCTCTGAACAGGCTTCGGCGCCTAAGCAACCTTGTCGCCGTGAATACGACAGAGCCTAACGAGCTTAGGGCAGAAACCTTTCGAAGTTCAGTAGGCCTGTTCAAGGGTGGCCCAAAATGGCAACTTGCGGATCTAGCTAGGACAGGGACTGTCTTCAATAATTTGCGGGACGCCACGCTATGGTCTTAGGCATTGTGAAGTGTACAAACGTTAGTCCAAGGATTAATAAAATTTAGTTTTTGAAATTGTAATGTTTCTTAAATATGCCTATGTTCGCTAGTGATTAGACAAAATAACTACTTAAAGCGCTTCCACGCCAGCAAGGTGGTGAGGCCCATGGCCCTCTGTTGAGCGGAGATTCCTCGCGATCAAAAAAAGGTCATTGTGTGAGTGGGGGTAGCATTAACGCAGCGACTAATAAACGTCTTAATCGAGACTACCACCCGTTTACTCCGGTCTAGCTGAAAGAAATAATCGGCGCAAGAAGACCTTTATTTGCGGATGTCTCTAGATTATAAATAAAGCGATTGCGCCGGACAAAAAGAGAAAGATTTGAACCACAAACTATTCCAGAATTACATATACTTTTAACATCTGCCTGCAATCCCATACTCTTTAAACATGGAATCTAGAGGGCCTCCCTATCACTATCCACAAACACAGAACCCTGGTGATATCGGGTTTTACCCCGCTTTACAAGAGCGAGATAAGTTGCAATCAGAGGTTACTCGACTTTGCCTTGCAAGGAAATATAAAGATCGTCTGGCACGGCTAAGAAAGGAAAATTACAGACTTGCCCAAGACATTTAGCACTTGCAGTCTATAAGAACGCAAGAGAAGAGGGAAGCGGAAAACGCAATATAGCAGCTGTTAAACCAATTGCTTGCTTTACGACACTTTGTATGATTCTCTTCTTAGAATTATGTCTGCTTTAAAAAAACTGATTTTGCTTATAGGGACCTCCACCTCTGGTCAAATAATCTAGTGTGGTCCGCAACTGCTCATATGGCAAGGTTAAAAGAGCCGTACCCAATGAGGCCGTATTGGAAAATAAGAGAATGTAGCTAGCCTATATCACCATTGAACATAATTAAACTTCTTTAACCTGCTACTCCTATGATCAGAATAAGCGCCCATGAAATGTGATGGCATATCAGCGGGGCGCAATGGTTCGACGACTTAGCGGGGGTACTTGCCTGCCGCTTCTTTGTGCTCTACTGCCAGACTCGCCAGAAAGGTAAGGGTCTTTATTGCGAAGGCACGGCAGGTAATAGAAGCTAAGCAAGACCCGATGTATAACCAGATAGCGCAATTCGCAAAATTTTGTTGGTTTACTCCAGGAGAGTGCGTCCCTGACTAATCAGAGACTTGGCCTTTACACATTTGACTGCAATGAGTAATTTAACTACTACAATTATCCATATTACCTTGATTAAATCCAGCGCATTATCGCCTGATGGAGAGCAGAGGCCAGAAAGCTCAACTCTTGAGCTGCTCCTCACGTGTCCCCATAGGGTTAGTTGACAATAGGGACACCTTTTCCTCCCCCCCAGAACAATAATTACAGTATATGGAATAAAAACACGGGAGGTGGTATGGCTCTGACAGTCTTATTCAGAGAAGCAAATATATATTTCCTGTTGACGAGGTAAAATCCGTTATCCTTAGTCCTGTTTATTAGCTCTAAAACAGTCTATAGGAAGAGTGTAATTAGATGGATATGTTTCATAAATTCTTTCTTGTCGCTTGAAATAATGTGCTATTTTCTGCCCTAATTAATACCTCCTAACCTCTTCGAATTCTTGATTTAGGTACTAGCATAGGCATTTGGCCTATTAAAGTATTCCAGTAAGTATTATCATCGTCGCGAGTTGAGTATTAATTTAACGAACGGCAGAAAATACCCTCACGTCTTTGTGCTAGGGGTGGATTTTAATATGATTTAACCAAAAATATTGGTTCTCACGACACTGAGCCAACAAAGTGTATTTAGCTAAAGGAAGTAGGATTCCACAGCATATGGAGCCGCCTAGATAACTCAACATAGAGGGATCTTAGGCGATTCTTGGACGCGACTGGGATCTAATACATGCACGAACACTATTTAGAAGTGTTCAATGCTGGGAGGAAATATACTCAAAAATCTTGAAGTAAAGTTCCCCTGCCCTTATCTTCTCACTTCACGCTATCCTTAACAAGATTACAGGCATCTTAAGCCGGGTAATGGCTTTTTAGAGCAAGTAGAGTTGGATTAGGTGCCGCATTCTGATCATGGTTAAATCGATAAGACAAGCCCTCTAAGTGTATGGATTAATCAGTTTCTAATAGCGATGGAGAGACACGGTCGCTCTATGAGAGTTGCTCCCAAAAAAACCAAGAGGCAACTAGCGTTGGCTAGCTTTAAAGATATTCACGAAGAAGTACATCAAATATGCTTTAATCCTTGGCTCAATGACAAGCATAAGATGTGTGTGGCCTCTTGGTTTAACATCGGACTTTACCACGCTTTAATAGCTTTTTCGTATGCCTCTATGACTCGGTATCTTGGTATGTCAAAAAATAAGGTGGACTAGCTATGTCAAGGGATGGCTAAAGATATGTGCTCCTTTAAACACAAAGCTTATTGTAAATTATATGTTAACCCCTGTCCGGCGTCGAACTAATGGACTGACTCTACACGTAAAGATATATTTGGACAGCTAGACAACCTGATCATAATGGAGAATAAGTGACAGAACGAAGGGGAAAGCAGATTAGTTACTGACGTAGGTCTTTAGGAATATTGAGAAGGATTATATTGAAATCTAGCGAGTGGACGCTGATAAGATCAGCACTTTTAGAATTACCTGACTTCTATACAAGCTATACCTGACTTCTGCAATTGCTATAGATTACTCTGTCTTTGTTGTGAAATTTTGATAGTGATTACCATAGATTAAGGGCTTTTAGGGTTAAGTTTTATCGAAGAGTCATGCATTTTTTAACCAAATTTCCCTCTTTGTCCTTAATCTTTATAGCCTATTAACTGAAGACGTCTATAATCCCGTCTATAGCTTCACTGAAGCTATGCCTTCTGACTTTAGTTAGCCAATGATAAATCTTATCCTTTGACATCAACGGCTTATTCTCAAAACTAGCTATCTATTGCGTCACTGGTTCCGGTTAGTAGGAAGAATGCGGGGGAGTGGGTCGTGCAGAGTGACCTTACCTAGTTGTGTATATCTGTCTCTATTGGACACAGAAGGCTCGTTTTTCTTAATAATTTCGCCCTAATACTCCATGTTGCAGGGGAAGGGGAAGTGTCTGATATCTCTAGTACCAGCGATAAGTGCATCCGTATTCAGTCTCTCGGTAATAGCCGTGCATGTCTGCTCTGTAATCAACTTCTCGTAATCTGGCATCCACAGATTCCTATCGAAAGGGTGATCTGTATTCTTATACAATCTTCTCGAACAAACCACACCAATGAGGATATCTACTGTGCATTGTTCTAACCCTGTGGGAGGTATAATATCCTGCTTGGCCCACGAAGAAAGATAGGCATCTAATGCCTAAGCATAGAAAAGCTTTATCGGCTGTGACAGAGGCAACCCCGTTTGCTTCATAACCTCTTCATTGTAAATGCTGAAGTGATCTTTGAATCGATCGTAAATTGCCAAGAGCTTACCTTCCAATAACGGTGAGGCGAGGATGCTTATCATGTGCAGTGTCTCGTCAATGGCATTGCGCATTGTGAATTTGTCACCAATTGTCTATCCTCTAGCCATGGCAAGGTTAAATAAATAGCCGTTACCTTGATGAATGAGCGAACGCAAGTCCTGCTTAGAGAGCGTGGCGATTAAACGCTGAGGGTCTTTATCTAGGATATATACCTAAACCTCCTCTTCGAATCTGTGGGAGGCCTGATCATCAAATGACTGTTGATTATCATTGTTATTATTATTAGTGCTTTCTTCTCTAGTGTTTTCAGAGGATGCGTTTGTGGAAGCATTCTTTATCTCTCTAGTTAAGCCACCAGCCGCCCCACGTGTTTTTGCTTTGATGTTACTGTAAGTCTTATCACGATGATTTTTAACGTTCGGAAGAGACGAAACGCAGGTTGCAGTGCCAATATCCACGCCAATGGCACTTAATGGGGGCGTTAGAGCACTACCTGGGCAAACCATTAGTCTGAAAAGTGAGGTGGGTGCGAAATTACTTTGTTCTAGTTAGCTATAAGGTACAGAGGAGTTGTTTAATGTTTTCTTCTCTTGAAAAATTAATTAACTTACGGAATAGTGAGATGCAACTTAGGAACTTGCCTGGTTTTCTCTTTATCACTCTTGACTAGTTGCTCCTTACTGTTATTCCTTATCTATGAGGAGCTTTCTAATGAGCAGTCACTTTCCAATGAGTAATCACTATGATGGTCTAACCAAGTCTGCATCTGGCTTTTTGCACACTTGACCCAGTCTCTGATTTTATTCGGCGCAAGTCCAGGATTTCTTTCGGCAAGAGCGGAACCCATGTTTAACTTCCCGATAGATAAATTACTTTGCCTAAGAGACCTGTCTGCATGAGTATTGCGTTGTGTCTTTTCTCTGGTAAAATTATCACATTTCGGAAAACCTATATCGTTAATAGCGGCAATGTTACACAAGTTGTTGTTGCGAGATTTTGAACGGTGAAGAGGTCTTGGAACTGTACATGGTGACACTGGAGTTAAAGTGCTTGTCTCTGAATCTGCCTTTATGTTCAAACTTCTATCGAATGAAAATGGTGATTAGCTGGAGGTGATTCCAGAAGTTGTTTTCAGGGGATTTGAGGGAAACAAAGCGGAACCAGCTGCTAAATTGGTTATAAGAAGGCATTTTGGCTGAATCGCTTTAGTTCTGGCCTGGAGTCTAATCTTATTTCTAGGTCTGATGGCGATGGTTTCATCAATTAAAGTTCGGACCAATATAGCTTTTTTCAACACCCTAGTTTGTTCTAAGATATTCAGGACAATTTCCTCAATAGCATCGCGCAAGTTAGCCACGTTGTGAGTGCTGCAAGTCGCAGAAACACCTTCCTTGGCATCCCAAATGTGAGTATTGGTGCTGTTTCCGGATCTATTGGCAGAATTTCTGGATTCTGGAATTGCATTAGATAGTACGCTAACGTTGTTATGTGGCGGAAAGGTAGTCGTAGACGTTAAAGCACTGCATGGCTGGTCGGCAAACCTGCTGGACGATGAGTGGGAGGGAGCCCTGAACATGGATTAGTTATTAGCTCTAGATTAAATCATGAAAGCTTGTCCTTTGTGTTAGTAACACTTACGGTACTTTAATGCGTAAATTATGTAGATTTCTTGTTGTCTTTATTCTGTTTATACTAAAACTGTCTCTTTTGTACTTCTTTATCCATAAGATATCTCCCTTAGGCTAGGGGCTTTCTTATTGAGGCGCTAGCGTTTGGGAGACTGCTTGCTTGTTTTCTTGTGTACATTGGATCTAATCACTAACCCTTTCTAATGCATCATCTGGCGAGTGTTTGTGCTCTAAAAGAAAAGACATGATTTGTGCTGTGCTGAATTCCAGGCATAGAAATTTGGCAGTAAAGTCGGCTGCAAGCTTGTTAATAGGATCTGGCGCAATGTCTTGTGTTTGCACCTGTACGACAAGATCTCCATTCTGATCTGTTGCTGTATAGTTCACGATTTTCTGAGTAGAACAATAACCGCATCTCCTAAACAAAAGTTTCTATAGATTTATCACGGAATTGATCCACGCTCTTAGGCTCGGTTCTCTAGTATCCGGCTTCTCTAATTGCCGCAATTTCACATTCGGGGTATCTTCCTGGATGTTAGAATGATTTCTCTGCCTGTAAAAGAAAACAAAAAGATTCTTGATCACATTTTGGTTAGCAAATTTGACCTTAAGCTTTTTGTTGATGCGACCTGGTTATATAAGGGCGTCGTTTAGTTTATCGATATGATTTGTCGTTATAAACAAGATTCGACCGTCTTGTGATACCACTCTATTAAGCGTATTTAAGAGTCCCAAAAGAGAGAGATTCCCTTGATTTTCTTCAGAGTTATAAGGATTTTGCCAGCGATTTGTTCCAACAGCATTAATGTCCTCTAGTAAAATAACGCACCTTTCAGGAAGGTTATGGAAAAGTTTGTCTAATATTTTGTTATTCACGCTAGGGATACTGACAGTTCGAATATTAAAATCGAATGCGCTAGCCACCGCTAAGATAAGGCTGGACTTTCCGGTGCCGGGCGGGCCAAAAAGCAGATATCCCCTTCGATATAGAATGCTTCGCTGAGTATACTAATCCCGAGTGCTTGGATCAAGAAACTCCTTTAAGTTATTTACTAGCCCTTTCTTCTGTGATTCGCATGTAATAACTATTGACAGTGGTTGCTTGTTTTTAGTGGCTATCTTCTTCCAATTGTTTCTATAGTTCTAAAATACTGCGATCTTATCTTAAGTCTGTTTAAGATATTCGTCCTGACACTCTTTAATAAGATCTCTGAGTATTTTTCTAGATCTACTAAAGCAAGAAATAGTGATTATTTCCTCGTGGTGTAGCCTAGTTATCCTGGTTTGGGTTTAATAATAGAGCATTTTACCTTTAAACTAGAAAAAAAAGCTAGTATTCTAGGGAGAATAGCAGAGTGGTTTCTTGCCTTTCTTGGATAAGCTATCTCCAAAATTCCACTTTACCCCTGCTTAAGCAATAATTGATCTTGCTGAGTAGTTGGATCCATGAGATGAAATCTAAGCCAAAAGCATGTCATGCGCCTCGTTTAAAGCTTTCACAGAGATTATTAAGACTGGTTGGAGTTAGATTAAGATTTCTATAGTGAACATTAATACTAACTGAAATAAGCTTCTAGGAATAACTATAGCTTGCCAAAGAGAGTACGCAACATTGCTAAAGCTCCAAGGATAAACATCGCTGGTGCAGAGCTCTGCAAACCCAAGAACAGGAGTTCTAGGACTCTATTATTGGGGAAATTAGTAAATAGAGTGTCTATTGTACCGAAAGGTATAGTGAAAAGTTGTGAGGCCGTGAAATGGCTTGCGTTTGTGGCTGCACACTCAGTATTAAGCATGATATAAAGAGGGAGGAAAATAATATACTTAGATGTGGTCTAATATATATCTAAAATATGAGCTATCTTAGATGCGAGCAGCGAGGAAGTGAGCAGGAAGTAGCTTTTTATAGATAATTAAGTTCTGTTGGCATGACCGCGTGAGCAGATTCTCTTGTATTTAAGGTGATTAATTCTGTTAAATTTAGACCGCTTTCCCCACATATCTAGCTTTCTCGTCATAGTTACATCTAGATCAGAAAAAAGTGCGCTAATAGTTAGCTTTCCTGCAAGCCATATGCATGTTGGCCGGAAATTGTTGATTATGCCGAGAGTCTCTAATCACACATATTTGGTAGAGTTAACGGTGACTTTTCTAATTAAATTCTAATGCAACAACGTTTTTCCACTTTCTACACTTAGATACGTAACCCACTAATTACTGGTTGACTTTATTGACAGATCTTAACTTAAAGTGTCATGTTAAACTTGGGCTTAACCTCTGCAGCTAAGGCGCACGACCAACAATCATTCTGCAATCCACATTATAACAGATACCTTAATCAGGAATCAGCACAGGTGATTGTGTCTGAAGATTAAGACAATGTTTCACTTGTAGGTTTAAAGAACCTCGAAATGTCAAGGATAACTATAAATTAAGCCTGTAAATTTCGCTAATATGGCAGGGTTCTAGCTTTTTAGCAGGGCAGCGAGCACAATTTAGCAGCCTACAAATATCTTAGCAGGGGGCAACGCCAACCCCGCAGAAATTTTTAGCAGGGTAGCGAGCATAATTTAGTAGCCTATAAATATCTTAGCAGGGGTAACGCTAACCCCGCAGAAAGTTTTTAGGAGGGTAGCGAGCATAATTTAGCAGCCTGCATTTTCTCGGCGAGGGTACCACTAACCCCGCGGAAGGGTTACGAATAACTATCCCTAGTTTTAATCTTTGTTAGCGTATGTAGTACTCTGTACGCCGCTACGGAACTATTAATGTAACTTCTTTGTAAAAATAGCTACATATAAGCGAAAAAATAAAAATCATATGAGAGTATTTTGCGCATTATTTTAGTGGTGGATTTCGTTCGAAAGTACAGAGTAGCAAAGATATGTAGATATATTAGTAGTATAGGCACGTGACATAGGCCAATCACGGAAGAATCCGGGTTAAATTTTTCTGCCGCGAATTTGCTGGCGCTATGCGTCTTTTCGCTACTAGGGTATATTTGTTAACCTTGCGTAAAAATATTCTATGTGGATACAGATGAAAGTTTTAATCTCCGAACATTAATTACGATAATTAATACGAAGGTGGGCAGTGTGTGGCTTTACACTCGATAGCCGCTCGAAAACCTGTCTACAGACTGAGCAATCTCTTTGATTAGAATAGAAAGGGGCTACAAGGTATGCGAGTATGTTTCCTTTGGGCTAAATAACCGGTAATAGTACCTTAGAATGCTATACGCCTTTTACGTTCTTGTTCTAAATAACCCAAAAAACTGGGCATTCTAAACAATTATTTTATGAGAGACTGGTTAACAAAACTTAGACATAGAGTTAGTCTCCCATGGCCTGAAAAGACCTTAGTATAACATAATTTAGGATCCTAATGTTTTGAACATTATTCACATTACTGGAACGAAAGGCAAAGGAAGTATAGCAACCTTTACGGAATCGCTCCTTCGAAACCACTTTAATTAACTATCCCTCCCCTTTAAAACCGGCCTATATATATCCCCTCACGTTATTGAAGAACGAGATCGCATTCGAATCGATTTTGAGCCGGTTTTAGAGAGCTTATTCACAAATGCTTTCTTCTACATTTGGGAAACGCTGGGCCTGGATCTAGAGGGCACTAATAAAGCATATAAGCTAGGTTACCTCTAGTTTCTCACACTTCTCTCGTTCCATATATTTACCAATGAGAAGGTCAATGTTGCTATATACGAGGTTCATGCTGGTGGAAGGAAGGACGCAACAAACATCTTTGACGCTCCTGTGGCTTGTGGAATCACCGAAATCGGCTTAGACCATGCTGATATCCTCGGACCTGACATTAAAAGCATTGTGTGGCACAAGAGCGGCATCATGAAACATGGGAGACCTGTATATTCCGTCGTCTAGTGCATAAGTACGGCGAACATGCTAGACCAAGCAGTAAACGACATTGGCTGCAGAATTAAATACGTTGACGCCCTTGAATCGCTACCAGAGCATCCTAACCTTGGTCAAGTGGTGCAAAGGCGAAACTTTGCGCTCGCGAAAAGGCTTGCAAGCTTATACCTCTCTGAGGTTAATTATAGCTTACGTCCAGGCGACGAAAACCTTGCCATTGAGATCGCGTTGCTATGCCGTTTTCACCTACACATAGATTGTATAGAATAGTATCTTGACTTAGCCTATAACTATCTTAGCCTCCCCACTGTAGTTTCGTGGTTCTAATCTGTCACGCGGGTAGACAACAGCGCAAAAATAAAGTTTTATTAACAAATTCTGATATTTGGACATTTATCTCATTGCAATACAGAGGAGCTTATAGATATGGTCATTGACAGCTGCGCAAAACTGAGTGTTTAATTTGACCACTTGATTTTATTGGCTTATTATCGATATAGTATGTTCTAACTACTGAGAAGTCGCGCTTGTATGTTAACACAGTCAAGATGATTAAATTCCTGATTTAATTATAGAAAGGTAACTCGAATTCTGGCGTTCTCGACAACCATAAAGAAGAATATCACAAGCGTCTGCGGCCAAAGAAGCGATTTCAATAGTGATGAATATGCAAAAGGAGCAGCCGGATACTTATTTCAAGGTCCTAGTCACGGGTTCAGTGCATCTTATTGGCGAGACCGCACGGGCATTAGGTTCTTAATACAATTTGCTTCCAGGAAAAGGTGGTCTCGAGTGATGGAGCTTCATTGACGCTCCAACGTATGCTGGCTAAATTGTTCCTAAGCCAGTAAAATAATATCTTTTGTCTTTCATTATGGAAATTTAAATTGCTTGTGATTTAAATTTATGCGCGTCTGTATTATTTAACTTGTACTTTAAGTCTAATAAAGAATAAGCAATAATAGCATCTGTATAACCTTCTGGCTAAACCGCATTCAATGCTACGTGAGCTTCTATCTAACAAGAAACTGCATATTCAGGATAGCCCATAAGATGCTCGAGAATAGCTATACTAAGCAGTAGTCTAAACCTATTAATGGTGTGGACTAGGGTGGATTAGGATTCAGCATTAAAACGTGGTTAGAGTTGTTCTAATATAATTCGTGCTTTGCTTCCTAATGCTAATACTTTGGTCGCTATTTTGTTTGCCTTTATATTAGACTTTTCTTAGTGAGCAAGCTTAACCGCTTGCATTAAATAAGTTTCTGCCAGTGCAAGGCGCAGGCGAAGCAGGTTTCGACTGTTTCGAGGCAGGTCTGCATCTTGAATAGCCTAAATCTTATCCTGCAAGGTATTTGCTGCATATTTAAAGTCTCCTATCTCACATGACACAGAACTAAGACGTGTTGCTACCTTAGGTGGCGCAGGTGCTTGTGCTGCAACCTTATAGCGAATGCCGTTAGCAGTCCAAAACAAAGGCGCCGGTTCTTGATGCATTAATCGTTGAAAGCCATTAAATGATTCCATAAAATTACCCTGATACTAAGCCACCTTGGCCTGTAGGTAATAAATCTCGTTTATTTGAATCCTTTCGAACCAAGATGCATAACTAGATCGCTAAAATTGAAAAGTAGACAGCACTTTTTGAGCTTCTTGTAATTCCTTAGCATTAATTAATGCATAAGCCTGGAATGCAAGCATTTCGCCATAGTGAGCATTGGTATGTTTGCTATCCCGCACATAGCTTAAACGAAGAGCTCGAATTCCCTCTAGTTATTCTGTTGTGCTCGAATTTTAACTTATGCGCGCTAGTGCTAGTCTTCTTAGTCTAATACATGCTTATATCTAATAATCTGCGGCAGAAAGAAAGTTAGCTATTCTTAAAACATATTCCTTCTATTTTACGTCCAAAAAGTGCGAGCTTAAAATACACGCTTCATAGATTTAACGAAGCTATTTAGTGGTAAAATCACTAGGTAATAACATGTTGTTAAGATACGTTAGGGCATAACACAGTGGTGAAAGTGCAATGTTCGCAATTAAGGCGTAGTCCACTAGCACCAATTGACGGTGCACGGGAAATACATATGCTGCAGCTATTATCGCTAATTGTTTCGAATAACGCCGATCAATGATGCGTGCTTCTACTTTGGTTTTTGCATTAGGCATTACCAGAAGGCATATATCTTTGAGTTTTTTAACTAGCCCTAGACTTCTTAATCTAGTAGTTATTGTTGTGAGCTGCTCTTTGTTGAACCTAATTTAAAGAGTTATACTATTAACACCGCCTTTATTATTCTAACTTAATTTCGGCGTGAATAGTTAGGGTAAAAACGTCTCGCTAACTCTTCCTCCAAGACTAATCAGGAGATCTAAAAAATTAATAGTGAGCTTGTCTAAGCCGCAAGGCCCCTTCTAGCCCTTAGCATCTTGAAGAAGTTTCCTGGTCGCTTTTTTTAGGGTTTTCATCAATTTTACTATAGTAGGTGTTTTCGCTGAAGTGCAGCGTGCGATGTGATTGTTGAAGTCCTTAACTAAGTTGAACAGCTTGCCACAACCACATGTGGCGTCGAGCAGGACGTCTATTCGAGCAATTAGTAGTGCAATATACTACATTCTAGGGAGCACATACGCCGTTCATAATAACGTTGCAGAGATGAGCGTATGCTAAAACACTCCCCGCAGTCTGGATAATTATGCGGGCTCATTTTAGAGAAGCAGGTTTTTGCAGTCTACAAAATAAAAATCGCAGCCTGTAAAAATAAAGCGGGGAAGGCTGTTAAAAGGAATGTGAAGGGCATGTGACCAGGCCACAGGCATGTGACCAGGCCACATTAGTAATCCAGCCCTGCAAAAAAAAACGAACCACAAAATTTGCAGGCTGCTAAAAAATTGCATGCAGTGTAACATAGCTATCACTGCAGCAACCCAGGCGGAGAGGAGGCGCCGGGCTTCAAACAAGAGTTAGTGTGGATAATATCCATTAGCTGTATGTCCTTGAGCTAATTGCTTTCTTTGCAAAGGTGACGATTATGTGATTGCAGCTGCAGCTAGGAGATCTTAGCTTATCATCTACTCTAGCGCCTTTAAATGCTTAGTCATATGACCATACAACGGCATGTAAGATTATCGTTTACAGATAGATATGCGTAATCTTACGCATAGAGCATTAATGCTGCTGCAGATTACATTAAGCCCACGGTTTTTGTACGAGACAAGGGATTTTATTTACTAGCTGCCGATATAACTGTTCTTAATACCTTGCGTCTAGGGTTACGAATAGTATAGGGCGATTATTTGCCTTACTTAGTTATTTTATAGACTAGTGCCTAAGAGGCCATTATTGTCAAAATTTGTAATATAAAATGGAACACTAGCCTACTGCTCCTGCTCATAAAGAATTACTATACGATAACTTTCACTAGTACTATTAATAATTAAAGGTATATTGTATTCGAAAAACTAAGTGGTTTATATCCTGACTTTGAACATAGTACCACCTCCGATTGATTACTATAAACCGTCTATATATAAGAATAAGATAATTAGTTCTGGCTGGTTAGGGTCTTGCAGCACCTGCGGACACTTTAACGAAGTCCACCGCAGTGAGCCATGTGTAGCACAAAGGTGCTATAAAAAGATCAAAGTTTGTGGCAATATAATTCATACCCTTGTATATATGGATGGTACTGTTGAAGAAAATTGGTCTAGGTGGGTAGTTTGCTGGCCGTGCCCTGACCATGGGAGGGAGAGCAAGGACGTTGACTATAGTGGCTGTCCTGTTGTGGCTAAAGATGGTGACGGGAATCTCGTCATTATATAGTACGGCGCTGATTAATGAGCAGGCCCTCTATAAGTATTAGTGATTAAAAGCAGGAATTCTAACGCAAGATAAAGGATAGAATCTATATTTATTGACGTAGAACAATGAATTACTAGTCAAGAGAGAGTTTTATACTTAATAATGCGATATATCCTTAATTTACGGGGAATTATTTTATTCACAAGCAATACATTAAAAAATAAGGGTGATTAGCGCTAGTCCGGTTTACTAAGTACACATATATTACCAAGCCTGTTTTCCCTTTTTTTCCCGCTAGCTAAGCATCGCAGAAGGTTTTAAAGTAAATGTCTAATTTGATTTAAGGCGGCAGAAAATGCGGTAGATTTTATTGCAGGAGGATTAGTTTGGCCGATTTGTGGAAAGTTAATAGCTGGTTATCTACCTGGTTATCGCTTTTGTGCGAGTGATTAGACAGCAACACAACTTTAGTGGACCCCGAGAGGCTGCTGCCTAATGGGTTAAGCGGAGGGGAAGGATAAATTAGTTAGCGCAACTAAATGTTTAGCAATAAGTCATCTCCCACCTCATTGAAATAATTTTTTGTTAAGCTTTCTTCGCAATATTGGTCACCTTGGCTCCCTGCACCTGTGAAGATGCAAGATATCCTTTGACTAGATGATAAAACATACAAGGGCTATTATAAAGCAGGGTATTGTTTGTGGCGTGAACTTTACTCTATTGCTATCACATCGCCGTTGGATGCAAGAAGTTTGGATATTAAGAATGCGTTTCCTCACTATCCATATTTTCCACCACATTTAGACCTTAACCGCAATTCCTCTGCTATATTATATGCAACCGGAATGTCTACTTGGGAAACAGGTAAAGGCAGCTGCGACCTTGCCCCCTTACAAATGAGGCTTGCTTTTGGAGTCACGATCACATGCCCAACCGCCATTTCCCTACAATCGCATGACTTAGTAAGCAACCAGAATTTGCTCTATAAAGAACCTAACCACATCTTAATTCTTACTCTCGCTTAGGCCTATGTACTATTTGCGCGATGGTCAGAGATCATACCCGGGGTATTGGCCATGGAATACACAGAAAACCAGGCTATTTCCAAGCCTCGCGACAACGTCACCAATGACTACGACGAGCTAATCATAGACATTGGTGATGTTACAGATGATTTAGCGCGGTGGTGGGAAGCTATTCTAGCTCCAGAAGTGGGCTAGAATGCCCGCATTTATCACAACAGCAGGTCCTTGAAGTCGCCATGGTCTGTAAAACTAGCGTCTGACAGGACCTTAGTTCTTTGTTATAGCGCAGTTCCCTCGCGTTCAAAGTCATACGCTCCAGCGTCTTTTTCGACTGTAGTGCGCTACGTTCTTTAGTACGCAAAGTACCACGGAGTTTAAGACTAGTGTCACGCGGCTTTTGCCGCAACGCTACTTTTACTAACACGCCACTATATTTTAAAATAAGTCCGCTTACCCCTTGTGCAAGCCTCTTATTTGTAGCGACTAAAGCATCCCACTAAATAGCATGCTCTGCCGTGGGGAAACAATAAACTTTAACTGGATAGGTTAATTACCCTTAGCTGCAATACTACAGGAATAATCTCGCTTTTAAGCAGTAGTTTTATAGAACTAGACCTCCTATGCAATGTTTGTGGCGCTTGGATTCAGGGCGTATTTATAGTTCTAGACACAGAAATTGCCTAAGAGCCGCTTATTCTAGCGCAAATACTCATGCGTTGTTCTCCTAACCTGGATTTTCTATGGTTAGGAGGTATAGTTATAGGTATCTAACATTACATCATGAAGTGGGCGCGCCCTGTTGCATTTTAAATTAATCTTAATTCAGCTGCTTGGACAAATAGTTATGTTTTATTTATCCAGAAGCTAGTGTTAGACATTGCTTTAAATGCGGCGACCTTGCTGCGGTCAGACAAGGCGCGACTAATGTACCTATCGCAGGCTAACTATTATAGCAATCCCCCTCTTGTTCCGTTCTCGCCGTTTGGCTCTATTTCCATCAAGGACTATACTCTAGAAGTACAGATGCATGTTTTTTGTCGCGCCAGTTATGGCTTGAGTTACGCAGGCTGGGCATAGAACTACAGAGAAAACACTAGAATTATCCAAAACTTAACCAAAAACTCCTTTATACCCTACTCTAAGACAAACAATATTTCTGCCGATAGTATTATTATTAACTACGATAAACTTGACCATGGCAGGGATTGTTCAGAGGCTATGACGCGAAATATGTTTAAGTGGCTTTGTGAAGCGGATGGATTTCCCACTGCCGAACGGGCTATTCGAGAGCATGAATAGATCAGCGAGGGGTGGAGCTTAGATAAAGAAAGTATTGCGCCGGAAGGTGAGGGAAAATCAACTACAGACTAACGTCGCATTGGTCTATGGTTATGTCGGGAAATAACAGTGCGATATAATATAATTTGAACCCTAAGGTCGGGTGGTTAATACAGATTTGTGCGTTTTAAGCCGCTGTTCAGTGATATTAACTATACCATAACTACATACCGAAAGGGTTCCATTGATAGCTTGTCTAACATTTAAAGAATATCATTGTGCAGGAAAAGCTATAATAATAATTACGAGATACTGGCTCTTATGGTGCTAGATGACTAAATCATACGGTTGAAATTGATTAGTGAGGACTAGAATTTTAGTATTTAATTTAGGTGCTACAAAATTTGCAGAAATGTGTCAATAAGTGCCAAGAATTTGGGTCCTGTTCTAATGTCGATTCTCACTAAGTAAATGCTGCCTGAGTTCATTGTTAATAATTTGGATAAGAGCTTTACCATCCTAAGTTCCCCGTTGTATCTGCTTGTACACTATCTCCGTTAACTTGCGGCATACTTCCGCGAGTCTAAATAGAATGCTGTGCTTGGCCTCAGCGGCGAACACTTTAAGTGTAGAGTTACTCATGTTCTTAAAATTTTTCCTATTTATTTGTGAGCTATTAAGCAGACTAGTTAATTTCTATGGCGCACTCACACGAAGGTCTCTGTTGTATTCGTAAAAACGGACAGAAGAAGAGGGGTTAGACCGGCATAGTTAATCCAACGAAGGCCAATTTGCTTAATTTTCTAGATTTAGCTTCTTGTTATTGTTTTGTTTCGCGTCTTATCGAGAAACCTAATATATATGTTAATAGCCTCGGTTTTATTGCCCTGTCCTTGTTTTACCACCTTTGATCTACTTAATCTCTCTTGCTAAATAATTCGTTTTAGGTTTCTAAGAAAATAGATAAATTACATAAAGCTAAATCGTGGGGATAATTTATTGTTTTCCCCTGAAATAACTTGATCTAATGCTATAACGGCAGTCTCTATGTTAAGGTCTGTAATTAGCACTACTGTGGGGAGAGATGTGGCTTGGACTAAGGAGGCCCATTTAGTTAATGTGAATGTCCACGTTTGTAGGAAATAATTAATGGCGTTGTTATGGATAAACTTATGGCGCAGAGAAATTTATCGCGGCAATTTTTTGCTGTTATTTGGTTGTTTCTGAATACATTAGCGACTAATGCTGCGTGTCCTAGATAAGACGTGAGAGTGCACGGGGATATGTAGCGGCGGCGAAACTATCGCTACTATCTCACTGTTCGTGAGTTTGTCTAAGATAATGTATTAATATTATTAGTTCATAATGCTTTAGGGATACCTTAAGTTAATGAATGAAAGTTTACGGTGCACATGCCTGCTTTAGTATTGGACATGATTATATCACCATTGTGGTCTAGTTGTAGCTGTGGGTCAATGCTGCACATGTCTGCTTTAGTATTTAACATAACTACATCACCTTCGTAGTCTCTTTGTAGCATTCTGCATAGTTCTCGTTTCGCCGGCTCTGTAATTTCAGGAACATTGTTATTGCGACCAAGGGTTGAATACAAGGGCTAGCCCTGGTTTCCTAAACTAGGATTTTTGTTTACAGGTGAATAACCGCTGTCGTATAAAGACAGCTTAGACATAGCTCTCGTTAAATGATCTATATCTAAAGACATCATGTTTGCGCTGGAAATTATAAGCTTAGCTCTGTTAGATATATACATGTAGTTCTATTAGAGACAAGGCGTTTATATAAATATATATGTATATATGTATATTCTTGTATTTAAGTAGATGCAGGGAAATATATTTACTTTTAATTACTTTCTTTTATTGGTGATAGGAGAGCAGGATGGCATTTTTTATTTTCATTGTCTGTGGTGAATTTTAAGACTAATAAAAATTAATGTATACACTTAAGCACACTAAAGGATAAGTGGGGGTGGTTAGCGGCTGCGTCTAAGTTATGTGTAAACTAGCTACTCTATGCTTAACTTTAATCTGGTCTAATTGGGTTAATTTAAAATGCACTTAAAAATGGCGACAATGTTGTAAAACCGGTACATATAAGTTCCGTGGCAAAGGTATTCTGGCGGTTTGTAATGCTTTCTCACCAATGCTGAGGTTTACAAGCTTTTTGAGTGCCACAATGATCCGCCGTCTTCGAACGTATATCGCAGCGCAGATTGACAGAAATCCAGTCAAGAAGCATTATGATGATCAGTTTTCACCGTATCAAAGGATATTATATGAGGCGGATCGAGAGATATCTGTGATTTATTTTGTTCTTACTGGCACTTTCTCGTGGCTTTTGCTAGCTGGGTTCCTAGTTTCGCTAACTACATACGCATCCATGCGTGACCTTTAAGCGCCCAATAGTACTAGAGATGTTGGGAAAACCATCTTTAATACGGTGCGCAATATTCCCTTAGGGATTTTTGCTTGCGTGATATGCATCATTGCGGCAATTGGCCTGTTCTTGCTGTGGTGGATCTGGCGTCATAACTATGTGTGGGTTTGTCGCTGTCTGGTTATGTTCGTCCGCCTTTCGCGTCCTTTATGTATAGTTTGCTAACATATATATAGTCTAACTATACTTCACTCTGCGACCAGCATTATAACAACATTGCTAAATGTCTATGGCATATAGAATAGAAAGTGGTCGATCTCCGCTATTGTTAGTAGCGCAATAATTTTAGGGTGGTTAGTATTTTCTGTCTTTGTGTATATTATGTATAGGTCTTTATTGCGAATAATGCAATAATACGCATTGGGATTGTAAAAGGAGAAAAGAGTGTAGAGTATTTATCTAAGTTTGCGTGGGTTTAATACAAAATTGATATGCATTTAACAAACTATTACGGACCGCCTGACCGTGACGCCACGAAGCAAAAGGATAGGCTAATAATCGCATTGCAGTAATTACTAGGGGCGGTTAACAACCACTGTATGGGATCCATCGTGCGTGACCGTAAAACAAACATGTATAGATTTAGATCGAGTAATCCAAGCAGTGCGTGATCGCAAAAGCCGATTTAGACAATGCATTCTAGCCAAAGTTATCAGAAGCTGAGGCTACGGGCTATAGCTTCCACTAGAGTTCAGCACATGCCTGGAGCCTTAACAAAGCCACCACCGGAACTAGCTAGTCCCTGGGCGTGCTTACGCTGACCGCTTAATCTACTACACGAAAAGTAATAAAAAAAAACGCAAACACTCCTAGTAGATAGCTATTCATTAAAAGAGCTTTTTGAGCCTGGTTTTTAGCCAGGAAAGGATTTTCTAGACACCCACACACATAGGCATAGGATGCACTGAGCCACGGTAAAGCAGGGCCCCACTGACTAGTCGAAACGCTAAGCCACTCTTAAGAGACTACTAAGGACATTGTATTTTGTCCCCTTTAAGAAGCTATAGTGAGCCATGGACTAACGAGACAATCTAGCAACTTTAATCATTTGATTGCGCAATTTTCTGCATATGTTACTATAACTATTCCTTTATACTTGCTAGATTTATATCTTGTCTATTAATAAAGTTTATATCATGTGCATGGATTCTGGGTTGTAATTTAATATCTATATAGCTAGTGTAAATCTCCGACTGTCTATCCAGCGATGTATTGCTTGGGGCACTTGGCTAATCCTAAACCCAATAGATAGTATACCAACTTGGATAAAGTATATTAGATAGAAGACAAATGTTATTTTAACACCAAAGATTAGCTCCTTAGGGATCTATTGCCACTTTGCGATACCTTATTTGCCTCGCTTTGGAGATAGAGCCGTTATTTATCTGGTAGTAATGTCCATCGTCAAAAGGTCAAATAGCAAGGAGTTAGCCGCGCTAATCACCACTAGATCCGTCCTAATTCTAGACCTTATAGATTAAACCAAGCGAGTTATCTTCACGAGCATTGAAAGTGCTATATATGTATACATGACCACTGTTATCTTTTTGTGGTGTGAGCTTAGGCAAGGTGACATGTCTATTTTCCTGATATTAAAGAGCAATAAAGTCGCCTAGATAGGCTCGGAGAGCGGGAAGCTCTATAGTGTAATTTCGCGTTGTTTGTGTAGTTTAGCAAATTTGATTAGAGAAATATCCTTTGGGTGTAATAGGCAAGAGGTGTTGCATTTGTAAGTCATTAAATGAAGGGTGGCGCCTAGAAACTGTGCCGCGAATGTAGCCTGGATTTCTAATCATAGTGCTATTATTCATAACTACTATGAGCCTCTTGACCCAAGAATGTGAGTTAGCAAAGCTAATAATGTTTAAAAGAGCTGCAATTAAAGTGAAAGTTATTTCGAAATATTTGCTGAATAGTTAGCAAGAGGGTAATAGTGCGCATAAAAGCATTTTTATATGTTATTCCTATGCCTGCTAAAAACTAAACCTCCTTATGACTTATATGTACACAAGCCTTTAAATTTAAAATTTGACTCAAGAATTTTTATCTTATTAGCAATTAAAATTCGAAAATTGTGTATATTTAAGTGATTTTTAGAACTTAGGACTCTATAGTAAAGTGGTGGCCTTCTCGCGCTGATTTCGCTAACACACTAATTTTTATTCACGGTGATAGTTAGCATGTAGCCTTACAGTTGCTTTTTAGCTTTAGTGCTATAAACTTTCGTTTCTAGGCTTTGCGATATTTTGTCTAGCTTTCACTTGCTCATTAAACTTTAGGATTAGACTAGTTTTCTTCTTCCTTCTAGGAGCAGTAGATTATTTTATCGCTTGCTTCTAGTTATGCAATCTTGGTTCTCTGAGACGCTGTATTGTTCGTATTTTCATACGCTATTTAGTCCCAGCTGGGCAAATGCTAAGCTGCCTCCGGTAGAGGAATTCCCTACTCCTTCACCCCTAGTGTGTGTCTTCCCCTGCTTTGCGTTAGCTGCCTCTCCTCGTTACATTTCCCTCTAGTCTAATCACAACAGTGAATGTCCCTCGCTTAGGCCGATAGATTCTGTCCAATTACATTAATAGATAACCTACACTTATGCTGATAGATTCTGTGTAAATTCTGGCTAATCACACTAATAGATGACCTACACTCACGTTGCTAGATTTTGTGTAAATTCTGGCTAATCACACTAATAGATAACCTACACTAACGCTAATAGATTCTGTATAAATTCTGGCTAATCACACTGGTGGATGACCTACACTCACGCTAATAGATTCTGTATAAATTCTGTCTAATCACACTAATGGATGTTTGCTTGTCACACTAAGGTTAATGGATGCTAAACATGGAAAAGGCTGCTGTGGAAGGGCTCACACCTATGAAGTCTATCAAGGCATACATCGTTAGGTGTATTCCTCGCAAGGTTAACCATGTTCATCACATGCACGTTAGCATCTATAGCATGGAGTTACTGTTAGAGGGCATCTTCTTAAAAAAAATGAAAAACATTAACGCTTCGCCCAATGTCCACTGATGCATCCATTAGTGGAAAGAGGGGGCTATACTTCAGGCTAGGAGAGTAGGGAACAGGTGGGCTAAGCGCTATAGCAAACAGGAAAGGCAGCAGCGAAAGGTAACAAGGAGAGGTAGCAGCCAAAAGTAGCAGCGAAAGGCAGCAGTGAAAGGCAGCAGCGAAAGGAAGCAGCCAAAGGTAGCAGCGAAAGGTAGCAGCGAAAGGTAGCAGCGAAAGGTAGTAGCGAAAGGTAGCAGCGAAAGGAAGCAGGGAAAGGCAGCAGGGAAAGGCAGCAGGGAAAGGCAGCAGGGAAAGGCAGCAGGGAAAGGCAGCAGGGAAAGGCAGCAGGGAAAGGCAGCAGGGAAAGGCAGCAGCAGCAGCGAAAGGTAGCAGCGAAAGGTAGCAGGGAAAGGTAGCAGCGAAAGGAAGCAGCGAAAGACCGGCCGCTAAGGTCGGTATCGAGAGCTGCGCTAAGCGCAAGTGAGGGGCATCCATCGACGTGATTGGTTCATCAACATGAGTAGGGCGCTAGCAAGATTGGAAGCATCCGTCACCGTGATTTGAAGGAGATTACTAGGTGCAGTGTTTTCACTGTGCTAGCTTATCCGCAAGAGTTGAGCCTCTGAAGTCCGCAGTGAAGTCCTCCCACAGCAAGGTCTTGCCGCAGTGAGGTCTACCAGCAGAGAAGCCCCATCCGTAAGCCCCATCCGCACACAGGCCCGTCCGCAGAGAGGCCTTTCCACAGTGCAGCCTATCCGTAGAGTAACCCATTTGCTAACCATTTGCAGAGCAGCTTATCCACAGAGCAGCCTGTCCATAGAGCAACCCAGTCCGTCACAGAACAGCCAGAGCAGCCTATCCGCCAAGAAGTCTAAATAGTGATAACCAAAAAAAGCTCTATATATAAGCGTTCTTTGTTAATAGTCCTGGATATAACAGAATCCAGCTTATTAATCATTATAATAGCTATTATTGCCGCTTCATGGAAGATGTGGAGACCAAGATGTATTATCCGTTGGCGCGTGAATCCACGTAAATAAGAGGCAGTTTGCAGCGCATTAATAAGCGTAAATAGAAGGCTTATGGCATATTTCTGCAAAAGTAACCACCACTATCTATTCAGTGGTTCTGTGTGTAAATCTCGGTGATATAATAAACCATGAGAAGTAGACACCTTATGAGAGCCGTTAGAAGTTGTCTATTCCTGTTAGAGGGACATTTCGTTTGCTTCTTTGTGACTATTGCCACTCAATAATAGCTATTAGTTCAGCTTTCTCCATAAGTCAGGTCAGCAAATAGTGGTTAAATTTAAAGCCTATGCATAGAAAGCAGCATTTAATTTTCATATCGCGATTAAAATAAATCCTATCCTAATGTTAATTGATCATGCACTGCCTATAGTTATAAGTATCGCCGCCTATCCTTCCCATATGTAATATATTAGGTAAGCGCGCAACTATAGAAGCCTAGACCACTATTTCGATGAAGAATTTAAGCCTTATGCCTACTTTAACCGGTTTAACTGCGGAATAAAGTTCCCTGCTATTTCCGCTGTTCTAAGAAAATGCATGGGTAGACTTTGAAAACAAATTTAAGTAAATAATTGATTTCTGGTCGAGACTAGTACTAGATGCATCACTATTAGGCGAAACTTTAACTATAAGTGACCTCGAGATGGTGTTCTTAATGCTGGATAAATCAATCGTGGATGAAACTTCACCTTACTGGCAGCGCCGACTTGCTTATAATTAACTGGCAACAGTGGTGGCATTAGCTAAGTAGATTCCCAAAAATCGCAGGCACATCGAAGTCCTCTAGGATAAACCAAGCCCCAGACTTTCCACTGTTGTTATTGATGCTTATGTTAGGGCTCTAGAGGGACAAATGTCCCGAAACGACGTTTGTCTTCGTATGCGATGGGCTAAACGCCTGTTAAGTCTTTTTAGCGGAGACTTGTTTTTGCTTTTTACGTATTCTGATTAGGCTAAGGCAAAGATATATGTATTATATGCTTGAATAATAGAATTTCCCTGACATTAGCTATATAGAAAAGATTTCTCTGTTACAATTGACTTCTTAGAACATATTTCTCGCGAAGCTAGTTAAGCATGCTGTCTAGCCCTAGGCAACAGCGTAGTGTTTTCTATATAAGTTTCTCACACCGTGAGAATGTACTAATTGGCGTATTAGTTTAGATAGATTATCTCTATCCCTTTTTCTAAGATCATAGAAGATATAAAAAAAAAATCGCATGTAGTATAGCATTTAATTGAGTTTATAGCATTGTTGCTGTCACATTGCCTCTCACATATAATTGTTATCTAACCTTATGCTATAGTCCTGTCTCTGCAGGCATATAATTAAACTTCCCTTAAGTATAGGCGTCCTCTGCAACCTTTAACACTAGGGTTATTAAGAGGATAGGCTTTTTATTGCTAGAGAATTTTCTAACCAATATTTAGTTACAGGGTTATGTCATGTGCTGTTCAGTGGTGGGTTACTAGCTGAACGTAGGAGGCCGGAAAGGCAGTTCGGAATGCCTTAGGTAGGTATAGAGGAAAAAAGCCACTTTTGTGAGGGGTATAAATTAGTGTATTTTAGAATGGGCTAGGAGAGAAAACCTTTGTATGCATTATTATTACTAATTTTTAGGCTTAAATACTTTCTTTAATCCACTCCAACAGTATTATACTATTCTTCTTTATTAACATTACATTTTGATCGCTCTTCTGGCAACTCGCTGCTGGCTGACGCGCTTTATGGGAACTAACACCTAGGCCCTAGAGTTACTACTAACCCATAAGTTATAGCGGCAACTACGGTCCTAACACCGCTACCCCCTCTGGTTAGCTACAATCAGGCAGCTACTGGTATCTGTAGGTACAGCGCCCTATAGTGCTAGTAACTAAGCAACGACAAGCTCCCCTACGGCCGCGACTGCTAACCGCTGAGGTAAGCCACTGCGGCTGTATTCTTCTCGGTTACTGGTCATAATTAGAGGCCCCATAGCTTGCGACTAGTAACTATTGTTCTAGCTGGCATTTGATTGCAGGCGACCAGTAGCTTAAATAAGGCGGTTACTAGTAGACAAATGGGCCACTTCAAAAGGTTACTGGTACCGCGTGCTTGGTAGGCCCATTGTTACTAGCACTCGCTACTTGAACCGCTACCACTAGCTTTTGCTACTAGTATGAGGCGCCGGGCGGTTACTAGAACCTTCAGGGGACTAGTAGCCCGCTGCACTAGGCTACTAGCACTTTAGGCTGCTAGTAATAAAAACTGCTTAGATACTAGTAGCTTGCCCTCCGTAGCTACTGGAACTTTCAGGGTGCTAGCAGTTAGGGTTCCAGCGCTCTGCCGCAGCGCTTACGGGGCTGCTAGTACTAACCAAGCTTAAGCCTGCTAGTACCAGTAGCTGGCACCGTGATTCTGTAGGCTACACTAGCTCCGTGGCACGCTGGCTAGCAGCTAATAATACTTTCAGGCACTAGTTGCTAGTATCTACAGCAGCCGCGTAAGGGTGTCTATGGCCCTTGGGGATAATAGAGCATTCATTTATTTATTTATAGACTATCCTAGTTACCTTTTCGGTACCTGGTCATAGTGTATAGTGGTTTATATGCTAACTTTTTGCTGCTTACACTGCGATTAACGAGCTACAGAGAAGGCGTTTAATATCCATGCATAGGTGTTTACCTACCCACATTTTTAGTTATTCTTTCTGAATAACACGCAGCATCGATCGCACTTAGAATACTCTATTTTGTGGGACTTACTATACCTTCTCTTCACTTATCCTTATTTCCTCTATAGTATTACTAAATGCCTTAATGATTAGAATGTATAGAATATTTAGATCTTGTGGAGTGCCAGTAAAGAGACTATCCTTATAGGGGAATAGGACATCTCTTATAGCCCTGCACAGAGGCTTAACATTATTAAAAATTTCTGGAAATTCTCTTAAAATGACTTCTAGCCCATTTTTGTCTATATCTCCGCGTTTATTCTAAGCAATATCCTTGTAGGTTCTAGTATACTAATGTGAAAGTATGTTCTTGCTCACCGGCTTCTTTGAATAACTAGCTAATGCCTAACCGCAGCGAGCGCATAGCTAAATAAGAACATAAAAGAAGGCTTTAATATTATGCCAATAAGTGTGCGAAATGCCAAGAAGTACCTCAATTGCCATGAACTCCATTGTACCAGTCCTTTGTCAGGCTCCACTCCGGCCCTTGCTATCTTCCTTCGCTAAATCTAAGTCAATAAGCATGCCTTTAAAGCCATCTGCCTTTTCTGGGTTAGTCACAATGATATTATTTTCGGAAATGTCTTAATGCAGGATTTTACTATCTACGTGGAGTAATTAATGAACTTTAATAGTGTCGCGAAGACTCTTAATGAGTTCTATAACAGATTTAAACTAGCTAATGGATTAGCCCGCTAGAGAGATCGCTAGCACGCGTAAGATGCGGTTATTGTACAGTGTCTAGTCTTATTATATAAGGCTAGTACCTTCTGGCTCTTAAACGGGATAAGTAATCCCGTTCTCTGCTTATTCTGTATTAGCTAGCTGGCTATTTAATCAAGATCTCTTAGACATATTGCTTAACTAATCCATTAACTTTCTCTTTCTGTGTTCACTGCTAGCAAGGCTAAGACCTAGAAATTGGCTAAATAAGTGGCTTAGCGGAGGTTATAATTGCGAGAAGGACGTATTAGCACTGCGTGGTACGCCACAAAACGTGTGCAGAGTCGAGAAAACCAGACCTTTATAGAGCTTACTAATGCTAGTGACTTCTTCTTTATAGCTAACCACCCTCGCGAGACTATTCACGCCGCGTTAGCTCGCTATTTTAAGTAGATTAGCCTCCGGCGGTTATATGCTAGAGGTCTAGGAGTATTTAACAACTCTATTAAATTCAGGCGCGCTAGTGGTCTTAGCAAGGAAGCAAGAAGTGCCACGGCAGACAATAGCTCACTGACAGGCAATCGGGTTAGGGTTAAGTTTAAGTTATTGCTTCCGCTTCTTCCCACGGGCTTTAACAGGTATAGCGATAAACAGCCTATTGTCTTTTGCCTTAGTAAAAGTGTCTAAGCCTAGCTCCTTGTCACTTATTATTAGATACGCGCAAAGGACTTAAATAAACTTCTTAGGCTCTTCGTGAACATTGAATGTGGCACCGCTATATAGCCTAGATCAGTCAAAGACCTATGTCTCTATCTCCGTTCTAGTTAGGGTAAAGGCATGCATAAATAAGCATATGGGCTGGTTAGCGAACATATTCTAAACAGCACTGCTAACCTAAAGCCATAATTTCTTGTTTTTCTTGTTAGACTCCTTGAGTTCTCTAACAATTAACACATAACTCTAATTATGCTTTGCGTTTACTATTGCTATTTTATCTCTTCCTCTTATTTTCACAAAGAGATTAAGTTGCCTTAAGGCCTTAGTTCTAACTTTATTGTATGCATTACTCCTAAAATATATAGCTCGTTTGGTTACCAGTAGTTCTTCCTGTAAGTTAAGTAACCACTTATATACTTCCTCCTTAGTGACTATAGCAGGTAGCTATTTCCACCTTTTCTCGCTATTGCTATAGTGACTCTTGGCGATTTACTAGATTTACTTAGCTTGCCTATTCTATTTATGCCCTTTAAAATATTTCTCGTGGAATCCTTTGACCGCACAGTGGGTATAGTAGCGAATCTCTTTAAATACACAAGGTTTAATCTATCGCCGCGTTTATTCCAAGCCTTGCTGCAAGGCGGATAAATAGGTAATCAGAGTTTCAATAGGAGGGGGAACGCTTAGCAGTGGAGTAGAGTGAGAAATTAACCAGATAGCGGCAATAATAGTATTCCAGATGTCAATATCTAGTGCCTGCCTAATTACAAGCTGTAATAATAAGCGAAAATGTTGGTACTTAAAGTTACCTTTTAGCACACAGAGATAAATTACTGTTAGATTAGACGCAAGAGCATCCTGTCCTGTTCTCAAGGCAAGTAACAAGGATATATTAGATACAAATAATATCATAAATAGCTTCCCTATTACTGCTGCAAACAAGCGCGGCTGTTCTGGTTCAGGTGTACTGTCATTTAATTAAGATGCTTCGTTTTGCGTGTCTTGTTCCGCCTTGCGTAATGCCTCGCGAATATCGCTAAGCGGGTCGCCTAGAGGATGTTCATCGATAGTGTTACATTCTTCTTGAGAAAGGTGAGCTATTTTTTAGGCTATTAGAGCCTATAGGACATTATTTTTGGGTTATATTATTATTAAAAGGATAAAAGTATGTTATCTTTGTGACGTCACAATAATTAAGAAAAGGGGAGTTCTAGCATAAAAAGCAGTCTATTTATTGACTAAAAGCCGCTAGCTACTGAGTAAGCTAAAAAAAAGACAGCCAAGTAAATAGCACTAATGGCAAGCAGGCAGCATAGTCTTGGGTTGCCTAAAGCTTACTTAATTATAGGTATAGGACTTTAAAAGCAGAACTATAATTAAGTCCTCTAGGGAGAACAACTTAAGACACTTTATATCCTATTAATAAATATAAAATACAAATTCCGTAGGATATTCTTATGGCAAGAATCACGTGACTTATAGTCCTTGCCCCTGAGATAATTAATGCCATAGCTTGCTATAGCCTGTATTTATAATGGTGCTTACAAAGTAGCAGCGTCTAAGCCTTTTCAGGCCTCCCCTGCTGGAGTGAAAGGAGGCAGTTAATAACAGAGGGGGGTGGCATTAAATTTTTAAAGGAGTACTCGCTCTGTTGTCAGCAGCATTGGTCTGAAACGGTTTCTAAGAAGTTTACGGTAAGCCACTGTATTCTACACCGTATTCTCAGGAGTTTGTTCCAGGGACTAAGAAAAATGGGTCTCGCGGCGAAACTTCGGGTATTAAGCTTCACAATGGGAGGGACCCCGTCCGCTCTCCCATAGACAAGCTAGTAAGGGGCAGATTAGTAGTTGGGTCGGTGACGACCAGCGAACACCGGCTGTTGTATGTATTTTTGTTCAGTTTTGAACAATTGTTTTGCCGTAATGTTCGCGGTTTTATATCGAGTTTGTGATGCATGGTACTAAGGTTGCGCGCCGGTCGCATATGTACGGAGAACTAGCCAATCATTCATATGTTTTGTGAGCCCGTACAGAGGATAGTATAGCAAACTGGCAATATTGGCATCGTTCTAGACACGCTTCACGAAACCTTGTATATATATATATGTACGTGTGTGTGTATGTGTTTGTGTGTGTATGAAAGAGAGATAGAGAGAGAGAAATCAATGGCCATGGCGACGCTCTATCAAGTCCCTCGCGGCCGCTTTTCTGCATTCCTCTAATATTCTTAACTGCTTGGCGACTTCGCCGAGCCTGCTAATAACCTCCTTGTTCCCCTGCGTGAAGCCGAATATCACGTATGGAATCCCAACATCCTGACAAAACTCTGCAACGTAATTCTGCGCCTGGCGCAAGTTGTGTCTTGGGAGACGAGGGAATAAATGGTGCACGACTTGAAATTGAAGTCCGCCATGAACAAAATCCAACCAGGGCGGGCAATCAACGTCCATTGTTGTCCGTACCATCTTCTGAGCAAAAGACTCATTGATTCCCACATCCGCGCTGGACATGGCGAAGTGGCTAAGCGTAAGTTGTACGTGCAACGTGCCGGTGACCATGTGCGACACGAGCAGAAAGGCAATACGGGACGACCACGTTGGTATCGACAAGTATAGCGTCCGGTAGCCAAACCAGTACCAGAAAAACACCTGGCCGGTAATTTCGAGGTAGCGATGCCACCATGCCGGGCCTTTACGAGGCGCCTGCGCCGGATCTAGCAAGTATGTCCAGGCCAAGCGATACAGATTAAAACGGCCAAACAAAAGGATGGGGTAGTAGAGGTAGTTCTGGTACTGGATAAAAAATCGCGCCGCATTGTCAAAAACCATGGTGCGGTCGTAGTAACTTGAGCGTAGAGAAGAAGTAAAAAATCGAGAGGAGATGGCAAAAAATGGCATGTGCTGGATGTCCGGGTCGTGCTCAGGTGAATTGGTTACTATGTGATGAACGTTGTGATTTCGCTTCCACCAACCGATAGAGAGGCCGCCAAGGAAATCGGCAATGAAGATTCCAATGCAGGTGTCTGTGTGGAATCCGTGAGTTATGCTTAGGTGGCCGGCATCGTGAACGGTAAAGGCAAGCAAGTGCCAGAGGAGCCCCAGGCAAAGACTCGACAGAAGGTAACAGGAGTGGTGAAGAAATGTCAAGAAAAGAACGAAAAGGATTGCGTAGCGGACAAACTCGACAGCGTAGCAGCTATACTCACACTGATAGAGCCCTTTGGACCGCAATTTCTCATCGAGCTGGCGGTACTTTAAGGCGACCTCGTTCTGTGATGCTTGGTCCAGACGAGGGTATTTAGAAAGATCCGACGATATCGCATGCGCTGCTGATGCCTCAACTGATGACAGTTTTGGGGATTCTAATTTTAATGAGAATGAGGTTGACGAAGGAGAACTAGACGCAGTGCTTCCTAGGAGCCTCTGATGCGTTTCGTCTCCTGTATGCTCCTCATCGAAGACTGGTGATGGTGGCGTTGTTGATTTTCTAGATGAGCCATCATCTTCGTCGGCACTAGGCACTTGGTCGTCGACGTGCTTTGGCGCCAGAGATCTAAATTTTCCTCCTTGAATCGGGGGCAGATATTGACGGCCCCTCGTGTCATTTTCGTATAATCATCGAGGTTCCGCTCACGCACTGTATAAATCAATTGCTAAAAGCTCACTGTTACCACAGTGATTAACGGTTTCTCAAAAAGGTCAACAAATACGACGTAATGTTCCACTCAATCACCTCGAAACCATCACTGATAAAAACCTGCGCCCTATCATCATGCATTTCTCCGCTCAGCTAGTTGAAACGGAATGACCTACTTTTGCACGGCTCAGAGACGCTGCAGTAGAGACATTGCTCTTTGCAAATCTGCTGTCTGTGGAAACTGACATGGCGCTATTACATAATTATATTCCGTCTTTAGTCCTTGCAGCTGACGCCCATAATTTGGAACTCAGTCTGCCATTCCAGCTGTCAATATTCTGTGTCAATAGGTGGGTTAGGGAAGGGGGCAAGTCAGCCAAACATGAAACTGGGAATGATAGTGACGTTGGCCGGATACTTCTCCCCATGCATTCACGCTATATTGAAAGGACTGGACATCGCAACAAGAAAATCGACACTTGTACACTGCCGATGTTTGCCTCGGCTCTTGCCCTCCCCATTCTTCAATTCAGGTGGCCTGTCAGGTCGTCCGATATAGTCACAGGCTCATCATCAGAATGCGTAGACTAAAGGTCGTCACAGCACTTGAGGGGAGAGAATCAGCATAATGGTATGGAGACGACGATCCGGCCTTAGCAAGCTGCGGTCACAAGTGACGGCTCTGTGTATTTTAAGGGGCTAGACCCAACCAATATCATGTTACTAAATAGAGCATACTCCAAGATGGCGTTCTAGCAAGTCCATTGATGGTAGTCTCAGCAGTTTCCATCTGTCATACCGAGATCAAGCGACCTGGATCGACAATAAGCTCAACATTCTGCTGTACAGCCTCAAAACGCATATACTCGCAACTCTCACTCTCCAGATGATTGATAACACCAGCAAGGGTCGTAAACTCTCTTCCGCAGCGGCTATTCGGGCAGTGGTACAGCTTCTGCTGATGAACAGGAGAGCTAAGATGCTGATTCAGGGACGTGAGTTTGTCGAAGAGGCGTGCGCAAAGATAGCATTGGTAGGCTTCTGCAATAGAGTTCCATGCTTTTTCGGTAGCATTGTAGCTGGTACTACCCGACCAAGCGAGGAGCTTCTTAGAGATGATGCTATTGGGATCGCGGCTTCGAACAGCCTCATAGAGTTTATCACGGCTTAAAGGTGCCTTGGAGCAGCGACCGCTCTCTAGATGATGAACTAACCCGGTGGCTCTTCCATGCTCCTCTTTGCAAAAAGGGCACTGAATGGAAGTGTTGAGGTGGACCTTGCTATGGAGGTGCTATCAGATATCTGTCAGACGGGATTGTTTGACAATAGCGAGAGAAGCATGACTCACCTGATTAATATTGTTCCAGTTCTTGAAGTAGCGATCGCAGGGGTTGCAGTAGAGGTGCTCTTCGACTTCATGGTCGCGAAGATCGGCTTCATCGTAAAATGCATCGTCGCAGTCTTCACACCAGTAATCTGGCTCATCACAATCGGAAGATTCAGCCCAGTGGCCTACATCAGTCATATGCTGGTCTGCCGCGTGTTGAATACCAAAATACCGATCACACGTATCGCATTCAAAGTCGGGAGGGCAGTGACCGGTGGCGTCCATATGTTGCTGACGCGACTGCCAGCCAGCGGCAAATGTCCTCCAGCATGTTCCGCAGGTGGACATGGCGCGAATAGATGGGGAAAAGACGGCTATTTCATCCCTTATGCGAGTAAGCAGGATGGACAGTTAATCAGATGTGTGGGAAGATTGCGGCGGAACCTACGGGGTAGTCGATGAGATCGTGGGGCCAGGCAGACGGTTTCCAGCCCTTTGGGCCATATTTTGTGTGTGCCTAAGGATAGGCTGCAATACACGTGACTTTACTCTGCAACTTTGTGACACTCTCCGTGGAAAGTGACGTCGAATTGGTACTGGGGGATTCCGGTGCGAGCCCCGACCAACCCTACATGGCAGACCTCCAGCGCATGCCGCGGCCGCCACAATTTCGTCGCAACCTCGAGATCGTCGTCGTCTACGGCCTCACGCTCTACCCCTCGCGGCATATCTGCACCTGTGGATATGTTATGGGTCCAACCACAAGGCCAAAAGCATATAGTATGAGAGAGGCTTGAGGAATAATCTTGAATTGAAAATTTGATGAGGGTTATCTGATGTTTCGATCGCTTTTACCATCTCGGTTGTCTTGTTACCCACTGCCAACGGATTCCACTACTTCTCACAATCAATTGCGTATTCGCTAATCAGGGAAAGCGAAGCTTTACCAGAGATTTGCGATTAAGCAAGGCGAGGGCAAGAGCAGGGAGAAGCGTAGCTTCCCGCTTTGCATCTTTAATGGGCCGGCACATGTGGCATCCGGTTTTTTCTGCCTCTCTGTAATTGGTTCAATTTGTTAATTCGTTCGGCCATCGGTCGATGAAAAACATGATGTATCGTGATGTATCGGATCGCGAAGATGTTGTGTTAATGAACCCTAAGTTATTCATAACGGTCATATAGTATAAATTACTTAGGAATTATTCTTGTAAGACATGCTTAGGTCTTCATTAGCTGAACGCTTTTCACTGTAAGACATTGCATTTCCCCACCAGAGTAACTGCAATCGGGCGGTATGAATTTACCCCTTCACCTTCATTAAACAAAGAGTGTATCAGACTTCTCTTTAATGAGCGAGCACTCAAGCCTAGATTATTAGTTACGTTCAGAATAATCCTCCAAGTAGTCTCGCCAAGGACAATCATCTTGCCCGTTTCTACTCGCACTAGTCAATCGGGGTTGTTATACAGCTCCTAGCCGGATTTTATAACTTACATATGTGCCTCTTCCTTGGGTGGGTGAAAGAGCAGCTGCCTTGCGTAGGCGGCTGCCACTGCTGCTGCGTAGCCATGCCACTGGTCATTCTTACAAGTATCGCAGTAGTCAGATATGCTACGAATGATCATGCATGGGAAATCAACAAGCGCTTCTGCTGCTTCCGTCTCGCAGCATAACAGCCCGTATTGCTCTGCTAGGTGATCTCTTAGAGCAGCATTTTTGACGACCACGCGAAGAGCATGAAGCCTTACCACAATAGCAGGCAGACCAAAATATTTATCATCCAGGGAGCATTTTTAACCACAATATCGTCATAGCGGACCTCTCTCAGACTGGCAATTGCTCAGCAGCCACTGTTGTTGCCCAGATGAGGATGGCATTCCCAATCTTAGATATGATCTATTAGTTGGTATCGGAGGCAGTGTACCGTCAAGAACCGAAGATGTCACAGGTTATAATATACAATAATTGCTGCGCAATTAGAGCATGTTCTTTATGTGTTGACATAAGATGGAACGATCCGGTTAGGTCATATAGTAGTGAACAAACCAACCGGCATGCATTCAGGTGCCATACAGTACGATCGTGGAAAGGCAGAATGAGGTCATTTTGAACAAATCAATATCATCACACTGCTATCTCAGGTCCTTCTCAGCGCTGCACAATCTCTATATGTCCGGCATGAAACATCTGAGCATAATCCTATCTGGCAGGATGTGCAGAGAACGAAAAGGGGTAGACGAACGGCCCGACTTTTCAAGTTTCCTGGCGTTGACAAAGACCACCTTTACCATTCAGACTATGTTCATCAGCGGCAAGGGCAGTTGTGCGACGAATCTGGATGTGATATGGGACAGCGGATTGAGAGACAAATTAGTGAGGACGATGAAAACTTTGTTACTGTTCACCGGGTCTAACATCACCATGGTAGCAATCTGCTCTATCGCCAATGGACAAATCCAATCTATTGTGTAAGCATCGTGGGACAGACACCTCGGCGACATCTTAAATATGAACACAATTTCCTTCGGAACTTTTCTAAATAACTTTTGGGAATGCTGCAGATATTCCAGAGCAATAAATGCCTCATGAGAAGGCTCAATAAACAGCCGTAAGGGAGGGTAGGCTAACTGTCAGCCTTGTGTCACCTGCGTCCACGTCACTAGCCAATAAATGCGACCCGACATGTTAAGGTGGAGAATATTTCGTTCTAGGAGGTGACCGCGTGACTGGAATCTCAATCTCAGCTAGCTAATGCGATAATTAATAACACTGTTCGCGGCAGAGTGCTAGCTATACGTGACTTGCCCGATGGCAATAGTAAAAGTCCTTAGGAACTACTTGATGTACTGCTTGCTACACTAATCTCTATCGTACGATGTTGAATATTATGATGTGTGCGGCGCTGACGGAACATATTGTCGGAAGCGACATTATGGAAGCGAATTGGAAGGGAAAATAACAAGAATGTAAATTGATGAATATTGACGATGATGATAAATGATCTGATTCCTTCTTCCAATTCCTGTCCATAAGCTTCCTTTTATTCTTGCTGTCCTCCTTGCCTCTGGCACCTATTCCTCTTATCGTCAGCCTCACCAAGGTTACGGCCATCCCTAGCCTATCGGCATTCCCCAGTCTTCGGGTTCTCCTAGCGTCCTATCCAACACATATATTTCAAGTCCTAGGTGGTAGAAATATGCGCGACATGGCTCGATGTCAGTAGCTTCAGTCCATGTCGCTGCTGCGTTGCCGAGGAAAAAAGCATCCGATTAATGCTCTGCGTGATTTCTTGGCAGAAAGATACTAATGACGGATAAGATGCTTACTGAAGATGCAGTTGTGCAGGAAGAATAAGCTAGCATCTATTTCCGTTATTAATCATCACACAAGAGTAGACATTGAGCCTAATGGCAGCGTTTGGTACCTTTTCTTATCAGTAACCCTTCGATTATGTTCAATAGTACGAATTGACGAAATTTTTTGTCTGATTTTAATGCTGTTTTATACTCTTTTCAAGACCATCATCATATTCAAAACTAATGGCTACTGCAAAGCTGCCAGAACAAACTCTCTCATTGTGATCTCGCCAAGTCGTCCACCGTCACACTCACTCAAATTCCTTGATAGCCAAGCGACGCTACTACAGCTCCAAAAACTGTTGCTCGGGCGAGGTGAAAATAGATCCAGAGCCTGCTGGGCATATTTCACCCTATATTACCGCGAAGAATAAGAGTCAGCTCTCGCACTATCACTCGACGCCACAACGGGGGCGGTGTATACTCACAAGAGCCTCTTTCATACAATCGTTATACTCGGGCGTACCCTCCTTGAATTCCTTTTTGTTTTTGCAGTACTGTGCAGTATCACCCTTCCTCTGCTGACAATTGAAGTCTTTTGGACAAGAAGGGTTCTGTGATGGACAATCAGCAAGTCACATTATTTGCGCCGCATGCACATCTCGCAAAAACATTCTCGACTTACAAGCATTCGTGCCACGCAATCCTGCCACTCAGGGGAGCCAAACACATGACCATCGCCCTCCTTCTTGCAGAATTCTCTGGCGTCGGTATGGCGCTTCTTGCACCCGACATCCTTGGTGCAAACATCAACCTAGGCACCAAACAAAACAATCCATTAGCCCTCGTCTATGCGTGCGACGATATCAACTCGAAAACTTACCAGCTGGTCGGAGATACATTTCTGAAACTCAGAGCCGCCAATGACATTCTTCTGACCGATGCAGTACTTTCTCGCGTCCTTGAACTGTGGTTCGCAGCGGTATTCTTCGGAGCAAATACCATCCTGGCAAGAATGTCAACAATCTTGGACGACCATATGATGCGGAGAAGCTATGTCAACTCCTGTAGGTGGGCGATCAACATACAAACGACTGCTTAATGCAGCCTTGGAACTCAAATTTACCACGGGTGTATCCGAGACCCGTACAATACAATTCGGTATCTGTAAACTGGAAGCGGCAGCGTACTAGCTCGGGCAAAGCCCCATTCTGCGGATCCAGGCCCCAGTCAGCCTATGTTTATCACCTGGTTGATGATTATTAATACGGCCTCTTACCAGTGCGTCTTTGATACAAGTCTGGAATTTGATATCTCCAAATACGTGGCCATCCTCGGTGCAGGATGTTTTGGCGTCATTGTATTGGGCTTTATAGAGCAACCCTCCGTAGCATTCCCCTCGCTGCATATTTTCATTTAGTGTTAGCCAGAGCACGACGAAATGCGGTTGCGCTTTAACAAAAGTCTTGTTTCCACCTTAACCTACACATCTGTGGCTCAAACACTGCTGGAAGCGTTGGTCCGTACGCGGATATCTTTTGGAGCAACCCATCCGGCATTCCTCGCACCTTGCTTCCGGAGATTTGGGCTTTGGGCAGTGGCCGACATACGTGCCGGGGGGCAATCCGTCATCTCGTCCAGTCTTATCTTCCAGACATCCCGTTGGACCTGCGTAGCATGGTCCATCCACAACACAGAGTGGCGGACGGCCAACCACTTCGCCACAATCCTCCTGTAGATCATTCGCAGTGATTAGCCCCCATATCAGTGACAGGTGATCGGATGATGACCCACTAGATCTTTGTCTACACAGCCGTATTGGGTATTCGAGCATGATTTCATCTGGCCACGGACATAATGGAAACTGGGCTACCGGAAAGTCAATATTCCCGCCTACTTTGGTCGCAACATGGACGTGTCAGGGACTCACACAATGGTCCTGTCAAGCGACTGTGAGCAAGCTAGGAATTCCAGACAGTATACTTTTTCACTCTTGTAGCACTTACCACGCTGACTCGATTGCGCTGTACACAATATGCGTTAGTCTCGAGGTAACAAATTTGGAGGTTGGGGAGGTTGTGTGATGGACCATGGGATAGGGCACAACGGGAGGTAGAGAGAATGAGGGGAACTAGATGATCTGTCACTATAACTTCATAGCTAGGGTGCACCGAATGATATTCTTATTAGTATGATGTGTGATGATCGTTCTTCTGTCATGGCGAAGAAGGCTGAGCCCTTGACGGTCAACGTGCATCACATGACTAGTTCCAAACAGGCAAACAGGTTGGGGGGGTCGGGTCGGATCGGGGACGGGGACGGGGACGAAGAGGGGAGAATTCTTCATGACATACACAAGTCAGTTTACATTCGGGCCCCTTGTGGCTATTGTTAGCTTGGACTTCAATGCATCGTCTCGATTTCCAGGGAAAATCACCTCGTTCTGCTATGCAATTAGTACTAAGGTTCGCCCGATGGGAAACGCCGCAGTTCACATTGTGAGCTTACCGGCTGAAAAGCAGAAGTCGCCGCGGCGAGCGCAGAAAGTATGGAAAGGCACGAGTTTTTCATATTGCTCTCGTCGTTATTGTCAATTGTCGTTTGTCGTCTGTTCAATAAGATATAGCAAATCTTCTTATCAAGGGGGGGAAAGATGGCTCGGCAGTTTTATAGATCAATACCACAGCAGAAATAGTTCTAGCTGGGCGTGCCCCCTCCGACATGCCGTTCTTTAATGAACAACCACGAAACAGTGCGGAACAATCAATAGCCTTGATTTTACTGTGGCGATGGAGAATTGAACCCATGCATGTACGGAGTACTCCGTAGATATTGACATGTCACTTACGGGACGGGATGAGAGGGGAAATGGATCCCTAGCGTGCGCAACTATCTGACGCCCAGTCCACGTAATGAGACAGACACCAGGATTCTCAGCAGCCTGCTGGACTCGAGCAAGACAAAAAAAGAAAAAAAAGGAAGTTCTGCGTTGGGCTCATGCAGCAATCGATAAGGTCAAGATTAGTCAACGACGGCCCAGGAATCGATCGTCCCGCAAGATCGACGGTAAGGCTCCATCTCTATGCTGATGTCTTGCACGAGAATCGCATTCAAGGGTTCTGATTGGATGATATTGGTAGGCATAGATGATTGAAATGATGATCATGCCGAGAGGGGGATTCACCTCTGCTGCTAGAAAGAAGCGGCGCGCTCTCCACCCTGGCGGTGTGCACTGATTATTTAATCCGAGCATACTAGCTACACTGTACTCTACGCGTGCGTGCCGTGCAACAGGATGGGTCCGTAGCCAATTAAAAGCAGGGCATTGAATGGTGCTTCCTCCCTGGTGACGGTGGTGACTGGGAATGAGCGGCGGGTCGTCGGTGAGGGCATGCCCAAGCGGGGGACAGTTGAACTGAGCCATCGAGGTGGCATTGACTCCGCAAGAGATAATGCCTCAGCGACCAAAAACGCCATAAAATTAAAAAAAAAAAAAAAAAGCATAACTATTATAAAGCTTAGTTAGCTATTTAGGTAATATATTTTATTAATAACAAGCTTTTATTGCATCTGTGGTGGGCGTTCGAATTGAAAGGGTCAATTGGACGATGTGGACGAAATGGCTCAGTTAAACTGTCCCCCGCATGATGCCCAAGCCGTCTGGTTCAAGGCTTTGCCAAATCAGGACACCGTGGGGCTGTGCTACGGAGTAGTCTTGTCACATTCTCGCTTCTTCACTTCCCGTCTCTTCTCTTTCATTTGGGCGGTCTGGATTCGGTGAGCGGGGGCTCGTCTCAAAGACAAACCTGCTAGCAACCCGTCCGCGACTGAAGCTTCACAGCCAAAACCTGGCTGTGCGAACACAGATTTATCTGCTATCTGCCTCCATCCATAAATCACGTCGATAATCTTGCACTTCCAGAGGCAGTCTCGTTGTTCCAGCGCCGGAGAACCAAGAGGGGCAAGATGTCGACAAACTAATCGAGACATCCAGGGCAGAGGCAGAGTGCGCTGACAGGCGTCGATGTCTTGATTAGTCTGTCAGGCGTGTGGGAGAGGGTTTTCTTACGGCGCCTCATCTAGGCTTCGGTTCTAGGCCAGCATAGACATCGGCAGGTAATGTACGATGACGAACCTGACATACATACGAGTCTTACATTTTAGTCTGTTGACAGGGGACTTATGCGTCCCACGTCACGAAAATACCGAAGATTGTCGGGGTAAAGCTTCAAGGTGCACATTCAAGTCTCTCCGTTGAGGATTCGGCGGCCCATCTATTACTATCAAGTTACACATCAAGCGATGATTGGCAGCGCTAGCTGATGTCATGGGCTAGTCTGTGCAGACAGAGATTCTTACTGTGTCTCGGGTGTTGCGACAGCATAATTTTATCCTTTTGCATAAATAAAGCTAGCCAGCCAGTGCGCGACTGCTTGGCTTTGCCTGCGGGGTTGGGAAAGACGAGCAAACCTGCCGCATTAGATTGACGAACTACGCACGTTGAGCACAACACTCGTAGAACGTTTGTTTCTGAAGCATCTCAGTTGATCGTTTTTGTGGATAATTGAATGTGGTGAAGACGCTACCAATTTTGAGAAGAGAATTGCTTCTGTCAGGAATATCAGTGCCGTAACTAGCTAGCTGAATGCGAGCACCGTTTTGGCCGCCTCTGATACTCAACTGCCAGCTTAATGTGATTCTCCCCCTCCATCCGCATCTCAGTCCGGTGACCACTCAACCCAGATTCGCGGAGTTCGGAGGGAGTACTGGTTCATGATCTATAAGATGAATGCGGGTTGTTTTAGCTGTGCCACGGCACGTCGAACGTCGAGGAAATTGGCGGACTAAACGAGTCCCAATTTTAGGCATAAAGGAATTCATTTCCCGTAAATTAAGAAGGCATTAGACATCATCGAATTCATCCATTTCTATCATTTTATACTGCGTACGATTGCTCTATGACTCTAGCCTCATTTAACGTAACAACATCCTGTTCAATATCGTGGCCTGTTGTTGCGTTATGTGCCTTTACATAGATTTGGGGTAAAGGAGCAATTTGGCAACAGTGGCAATCGGCAGGAATTGATGGATATTGACGAGGGTTCTAAGAGTGATGAATTTGACAGTAGATGATATTATTGATGATCTGACTTGATGATGCCCTCTGAAGGGCATCGTGACCCTTCTTTATAGCCCTTCAGTGACCGGGAAATTCTCTGGAATTTAGTGGCCTTAGGCCTACATTCCTCGGCATCGTGCCGCCTTCTTCCACTATCGTACGAATCTAGCTAATACGAGGCATTAGTCATTTCCGAAGGTGCCACTCTAATCTCAACACCTTGTACGAACGACACAACGACGATGAGTCTCGACTACCCACTGTGGCCAGTTCTAATATTACACCCTATGTTCTCCATAAGTCTATATGACTCAGCCATCTCTAAATCTTGGCCAGGATGGATCTGTTGGCGCGGAATCGGTGAGCCCTGTTTTGAACGGGTCAGTCAGCGTAAGCGGCCCACGCAGGGGGGGCAACACGTACCATCAGATAGCCTTCCGCCGAGGCCGTCACAATCATGCCCATGACAACAGACACGCGCTGTGAGCCGAATACGTTGCCGACGACAGTAAGCATTGTCGCAAAGAAGCCTCCATTTGCCGCACCATTGATGGCGGCGAACAGAACAAGGGAGCCCAGCGTGGTGGACACAAATGACCAGCATGCTGACTGCATTTAGCACCATGCATAGAGGAAGCGTGTTGAGAGACCCCATCGTGTCGCAGGAGAAGCTACATGGGACGCGCCCTACGGCGGAGAAAAAGTTAAATCTTGCGAGAAGTCCCTTTTCACCACTGTTGAGCGACAACTTGTCCTGCGTGGTCAAGATCTCATTGGCACATCTATGATAGTCCTGTGAGTGCTCTCTCGGCTAGGAGGCCGGTCAGTACTTCGGCTTCTTCAGGTTTCTCCCAGGCTAACCTTGGCTAACTCAACTGTTCGATGCCTACCAATCAGGGCGTCAACGGTAGTAACCGGTGCATCCGCGTATCGAGAAGCTGGTCCTCATTCCCCTCTATCTACATGACGGCCCTAACAACGTATATGCAGAGGAGCTCGACCCATGATGTTTTTGGCAATGTGGGGATACCAAGTCTTGAAGCAATAAAGTCCAGCGTTAATTTTGGAAATGAGTCCTGGATAACCATCGATTACAGCCGCGAAGTCCCATACTCGTCTTTGTTGGGCATTCCCGTCGTAGGCATCCCCAGTCCGGGAAACCTTTCTTTCGACCTTGTCAATAGGTATATAGGGGTCGACTGCAAATCGCTACCTGTGTCATTAACCCTGCAGTGTTCCGGAACGATTCTAATGGACAAGGTGTCGGCGTCGCTTATCTCCAAGATGGAATTAATTTTATAGTTGAAACAAGCCGCTCTCTAGATCTTTCCGCGGTTAACCAAGCAATGCCGACTTTCTCTAAATGGCACGGACGCGCGGGATGTCAGTGTTGTCAATTGCTCAGTCACGCCTCGAGATGTAGAGTTGTCAGTTTTCTGCGCCGACCGGTCATGCAGAGTTACCGCCATGAGAGCCTTGGCTGCGGATCTTGACTGGTGGTGGCGCGACTACTTTCCAATGCTACGAATTGTTGGATAACACGCGTGTGTGTGAGTGGATATATGGATACACGGGCTGTGAGAGAAAGGATACGTGGCTTCTGGGCCTGAGGCAGGAATTCAGGACAGGCATGTTCTAGTTTGTAGGGGTATTTATAGAGGGATTTGGACAAGGCCGTCAGACGAGGGATTTTCCCTCAATCATCACTGTAACACAACTCATCCCATCAATGAAAACCAATTTGAACCTCTCCTATTTATTCCAACACGAATGAGTCTCGCATTTTTCCCCTACGCGGCGTTGGGACCTTTTGACAGACGTTCCCGGATATCCGGCTCATTAACAGAGATGTAGCCGCGGGACCCAAACTACAACTTCAAAGCTGGACCTTTTGGTAAATCCGCCATGCTCTCACAAATTCCACTGTCAACCTTAAGCAGGAATTTGGAGGTGCTGTACAACACCTACTTTACGGTGTACGGAGTACATTTCAGCGAACTCCGAAACGTCCCCAGCTTTGAGAGCCGCCAATTTGCTTGAAAATGTGATAAAATTCCCGTTTCGTCACCGTACATCATTATATAGCTTAATCGCATTACGGTTATTACGGCTTCTGAAGTGGTAGGAATTATGGACTTCAAGAGCATTTTATTTCTGTAGGGAACCGCAGTGGTCCACAGGAGCGGACCATTTTATAAGTTTGATTTATCCCCAACGCTCATTACAATTTCCATGGGACCATGGCGCTTGACAGATACACATTGACTACTCTGTGAGGTGCGGCTCTGACTCGTTCTCCGACAACACATAGGCGTGGTCCGCCAACATACCGCCTACGTACCACCGTCTCTGCGCATGCGAGCTCTCGTTCACGCTGGAAAGGGATGGATGGTAGGGTAAATATAGCTAAGGAGCGTTCCACTCGTTATGCACCTACGTCACGGCTATGCCCTGGAAATTCAACCCGCTGCAATGCTTCTGTGCGGTACCCTGCTGTGAATGATTCGCCCTTCATACGTACTGCGAACTAAACGTGCAAATGTAGCCAACTGAGATGGAGACAAAAGGTCAAAATAATAGTGTGTGTGAGGGACCATGTATTGTTTTATTCTTGCATATTCGGCTAAAGTCACTCTTGATTAGTAGTTGCTGCGTTATGTGCCTTCATGAGCATGTAAGGGCTATTTACAACAGTGGATATTGTCAGTGATAGATGGATTGTATTGATTGAATAATGCTTCTTATTATTCTCGACTTCCTGAAGAGCCTAAAAGCCACCTCTTTATGTTACTTTCTAGGTCTCGTATCCTCGTAGCCTTGTGACCATTTTAGCTATTTACGACACTGATTATCCTGACGAGCATCTCTAGTTCCAACAGTAGTAGCTATACATGACTAGTAGTGGTTGACACATAGCCGTCATCCCCGTTAAATGCCTTCGGGACTAATGGCCTGTCTTCGTCTAAAGGACTTGATACTTCTCGCACGCCAATCTGGAGCTTTTCCTCACAGGCACCTCGAGGCGCATCGTCTTGTTTGGCTCTCGCTTTGTTCGAGGTCAGTATTAGGCACACTATGAATACCAGTTCGGGGGATATGGAAGACTCACAGAAGCATAAATGTAAGAACTTGAGCGCTACCGGAAGCCAGATTGCCACGGCTACAAGCTGTCCAAACGACCACATGCATAAGCCATTGGTGTCAGTGTAAAAGAGCAGAAACATCTGGAACAATTGCACAAGCCCAACTGGGGTAAGGCAAAATGCAAGGCATTGTGCTACGCACAGTATAATGCGGTTCAGGGAAACTCCCTCGAGCTTTTCGTAATCGTGGCGGAGTAAAATACTCAAATAGGTGCTCTGAAGCCAGCGCAAAGCCCTGTCGATTATTGTTTGGGCATTGTCGAAATTACGTACCATATGGTGAAAGTGAAGATGCAATAACCAATTTACTATTAGAGCAACGGTGACCAAATGAATGCAATCTATAAAGATGGATGAGTTGTTGCAAAATGTGCATATTGTCTTCTGTCTCGTTGATGGTTTGCAATAAGATATTGGTCCTGGGTGGGAGCCACAAGCGGAGACCTGCGACACATTGTCGAGGTGCTTTTGAAATTCCAGGGGGTCTATCCCATTTTGCTTATTCATGTAAATCATGAGGATCCAGTTGGCAGCGATAAAGACGAGGGTATATCCACCGTGCTTCCTTCGCTGCTTATTGTGTTCTGCTTTGCCTCCCGACGCTTTAAACTCGACCAACTCGTTACGCCGGCAGGATCTCTGAATGATTGCCTGAAGCATTAAAAGAGGGTATGTGCCGATTACAGTGAGATTCTGGGAGATTTCGATGTTGACAATGTAAGAGAAGACGGTGTGTACGTTTGCCAGTCCTTTGTAACCTTCAAAAGCTATAAGACTTGCAACCACGAACGTCATGGTGAATAATGTCTGTGCTTCTTGAAGTTCAGTTAGAGATTCCACAACCGCAAGAGGAATTCTCCTGGCGACATTTGCAAGATGAATCTTCCTAGCGAACGAGGAGAGGTGCCGGGCAATGATGCTGTTGTCCCAAAAGCGGTGGAATAAAGAAGAAACACCCCCCGGCTTGGTTAATTTGTGATAGACACCAAGTAAAAGAACAAGCAAGCTCCGGATCATGTACGCTATGAGCACCTATTGAAGAAAGGGTTAGGGCTGACCAACAACGATCATGTTAGAGTGAGCGATACTTACGCCTTGGCCTGCAATATCAGCATCAGCCACAGCGCCGAGGTCCTCGGAGTTACTGCAGTAATTGCTGATGAGATTGTTGAACTTGATGGCATTATCTCGTCCGGACAAGCCGCCACACTTGAAATCCCAGAAGGCTTGCGAGCACGTCCCATTCTTAGAATCATAGCAGGACTGCCAGTAACAATCTCGAACCCGCTGGAGAGTTCCGAGTCTATCAAAGTCTCCAATGGACCCGATATTAAACTTGGAGCTCACTTCATTCCATTTTTGCTGGTTTACCGTGCCGCCCACGTCCGCCACCCGCCCAGCCACTGTTGCCAGAGCCATGCAGTTCCAAACGTTCTTGCATGTGCTGAGCATGTATTTCTGGTCAAGGCATGCTGCGGTGCAGTTCAGCGGCTGTCCATTCCCAACTTGGCATCCGCCTTCAATGAGCTTTGCAACATTGCCGGGCGAAGTGAGAGTAGCAGACGCTGCTTCAGAATAAGCTTCCCGCCACATTTGTATCTCTTTTGGGACCTTCTTTGGAGATTTGGAATGCCCATAGCCGTTTCGCCCCTGCAACTCATGCCACTATAATTAGTCATTAGGTGCGTCTTGTCATAACTAGCGTCGGCGAACTACTGTACGACTGTGCACAGTGAGGCTTGCATTTATTCCAAGACAACAAGGCAAACGAAGGCCGATGCTATCGGGCAAAATTTCGACCAAGCCAGGTGTAACCATTGCATTCACGCATTGGGTCGTGTGCATCGATCATATCCTCAACAAGTCACGTCCATTATGCGTCAAGGCGGCCTTGGGATTCGTTGATGGTTTTAAAACGCATGCCGCACAAATCAGCCATATGAGGCGTTTTGTGGATGCATTACCTACCATCCAGTCATTAATCTGGACCGCAATCTGACCGAAGAAATCAGCCATACCTGCCTCTTTTTCGGACACTTTCCGTCCAAGTACCGATTGATCAACCTGGGCGGGCTTGTTTGATGCCACACAAGCGGGCTGTAACCTCGTTTAGTGCTCTCCCTCTACTGATGTGGAAATTCTCGATTGGGTATCCGAGTGCGCCACAGCTCTATGTCGTCCCGAACCTCGCCATCTGTATCACCCGTCCTTTGCCGTCTGTCGTTATCGAGTCTGAGGGAACATTCCTGCAGAAACCACCATGGCTGGCTGGACGGGGTTGGTCGATGCCCAGAAGCCGCTTCCCCCATGGCTCCATGGCCCTGCACCACATGCCGCGTAGGAACTGGTGGTAAGACACAGTGGTGGAGCACTGACTATGCTGGCTGGGCTGAGCGAAACACAAACACAAGCAGTTGAACCACCGGCACGCACCAAACAAACTACTTCAAGATGATGCCGATTGCATGCAGATTTTGGGCATTTTGGAAGCATGGGCAAGATTTGGCGAAGATTTGACGCTGGGATGCACACTACTAATTATGTCTTGGTAGAAGATACGAGGTGGCAAACAATAACAATAAAAATTACATCGTCGCCAGACTCCGCAGCACGAACAGAAAGTACATCAAGATACCCTTGAGGCAGTTGTTGTGTACAGCATGGCCATAGCTAGCAGAGGTCACTTATTTAGTGCATTCAATATATACAAGGGAGAATAAGACAGCTTGAGTCGGTTTTCATGCTATAACTCGTTCAATGACGATATGGCGTGGACATATCAAGCCGAAGAGAGACAATTTAACTTTTGGATTTCGCGCCACTTCACGCACGGTACCACATGACCGACCATCGGTTTGTAGTGGCAAGTGCTTCAGCATGTATCACGGCATTGCTCATGGGCTCACTTCAGTCCTCCGCGCAGCACAGCCTGCAAATCCGTTCGCTTTGCGCTGGGAGGAGGAGGAACTAACAGGCCGGACCGGCTTCGATGTGCTCGTTTGTACCGGGTCCGCAACACATTGCGGCCGCCTCGATAGATTTGATCTATTCATTCCGCACTAAGTAAAAGAAAAAAAGAAAGAAAGAAAGAAAGAAAGAAAGCTAACGCGTGATACATACTGCTTGCGGTAGTGAGCATGAAACATCGCATCACACCCCGAGGTTGTACCTAACCCTGTAGCGCCCCAGGAGAGAGACATATCTTCCCCCCCATAAGGACATGGAGACTGTATAAGATTTAGACGGCCGCTGTTGCCTCATGCGGTAGAATGTTCACTAGAATAGCGCAGTTCGCCTCCGTGGTTGCTTGGTTACCGTACTTTTTACACGTCTCAGCTCTGTTCAATTTCCAAAGAGAAATGATTTTCGGAAGTATAATGCTTACCGCAGTGTATAACAGTTGCACTTCAGACTCTCCCGGCTTTGTGAACCAGTGAACCGGTTCACGCATGTAGGAACCCCAGCGCTGGAAGGCTTTATCGTAGTCCAAGGCCGTCTCTACTTCGAGTTTGGGATCAACATGGATCCCGAACTCGTATCCGGCAATCCATTCAGATGGCACGCCAAGCGGCTGGTTCCGCCGGCGATGAATGGCCCAAGGATATGAGGAGAGTTCGGGATCGTCGTCGAAGTCGGGCCTTTGGGAGAACATGTCTCGGACGTTATCTTCCATCTTGATGACGGGCGCAATTTGAGGGTCGAGATTCAGGGCTTGAAAGCTTTCCCAAAGCACCGCGTCAACACCTTTTAGCGTGGCTGGCAGGGGCGTCTCTGTGGTGTGATTGTAGGCGTAGACGTGCGAGCACCAGAAGCCCAGTGTACCATCTGCGCGCGCTTAGTTCCAATATTTTCTTTCTAGGTGGGCAATTAATCATTTCTTCTTACCTTGACCAGCAAAGGGATCTTGGGACATGGTCTCCTTGACAGCCCGGTACAGGGGCAGATTGGCCGGGTTCAGCGTCGGAGATACACCCGTCAGGCGGCCGGCGCCACGGGCGCCATAGAGGTTATACGTTAAAGTAAGCCTATGCCCGCTGGTAACTTCGAGGACCTCTTGCTCGCAGTCGCTATAGAAGGCCGCCCAGTGGATTCTGGCATGGTCGAAGCAACCGGGGTCGGGGTTGTCTCGGCCGGAACTCCAGTCAAATGTCATCTCCTGCTCCTTGTGATAGACTTTTAGATTACCGCCTTGGTGCTCTAATGGGAGGCAAACCACGAGACCCAAACTGCGAAGCAGAACGTGGGGCATCGACATGTGCCTTGAATTTGCCCGATGGCCCAGAATATACCTTGACCCAGATCTACCGTTAGAAATAAAGTCCAGCACTTTGAAAGAGGGGGTGGGTTCAACGTTACATTCAGCTTGTAGAGTTCGGCTCGCACGCTGCGATGGGTGGATGAATTGAAGGCGCTCGGCAGCAGCACCTGGGCCACGGCATCAATGATACCTACAGAGTATGGGTCGAATGTGGTGCAAAATGCAGTTGGATCCATCTGGAGAGCCTTGCGGTAGCTCTCGTCATATATGTCTTGGCCACCGCGGCCGAACGTAGCTGGCAGGGAATGCTCAGGAGTCTGTCCAGGCGGGCTTCCTCGGCTCCTGGGACCGACGGCAGACTGATCTTGGCACAGGAACTTAATCCACAGGCAGCAGGTTGCTCGTCTGCAGCTCTTTCATCTGCAGTTCAGCCCAAATCCTAACGGATCGTTACGTGATCCGATTCTATTTGCTCGATTTGACCACCAGCTTGTGGCGATTTGTTGGGCTCACGAATAGGAATTCCGCCTCCGCATGCGAAAAGATGCCTTTGTTCTTCTAAGATGCTCCTGAGACCGTCGAGGAGCTCGTGATTTACCGGGTGACGTGCGTCGCTGTCGTGACTGGAGCTCGCATCACCGTCCGTAGCTGCTCTCTCTGTATCGGACATGATTGTTTGCTGATGGAGGCTTGCCCTGTTTAAGTGACAGGTTTTGCGAAGGGTGAGATGTGTGTATTTTTCGTTGTGCGAGGCAGCTCAGCTCACGTACGGAGTTGTTGTCTTTATGCTACTAAGCGGGACCGGATTTTAGGCAGCCGTGGCAGTAGATAAAACCTTCCACGTATATGGGGCTTTGAGAAGCTGAACATTGAGTTTCAGGGCTATGGCTTCTAGTTTGCCGGACGACTAACTACTCAAATTAAGTTCAAACAGTCTAACTATTAAGCTAAGTCCACGGACACTTTAGGTTCAGACAATATTAATCTCTGTTGGGAAATAACATCCGTTTTTTGATGCAAATACTCGCTTCACTGAGAGTATTTTACGACTTATAAACACTAGCTATGCCCTGCTGGAGAATAATTACTCATTGTACTACGTTATGGTAGTTTGCAAATATACGTTATGTAGTAGCGTGCGGCGGCGTGTAGCAGCGTGTAGCGCAGTACGTAAGTTAAACTATAGTATTAGTAAAGCTATATTGAATAAACAGTATGGTACTATAATGTCGCGAGTGAGCAGCTACGGAAGTGGTTACCTAATGCAGTTAAATGGTCCTTGTATTCTATCTATGTTGATGAGGGATTAGACTTCTTCTCATAGTTGGATTCTATGTACCGATTTGAAGTCATCATACAATGCCGGAGATTTCTATCGTACGATGTTGAATCTTACGTATGTGGCGCTGACGGAAATTTCCTGCGGCAGCATCCGTGGAGTGGATATTTCATGACAGATAATAATTAATAATGACAATACCTTTCTTAGGAAAGTATTATCAGGCAACAATACCTTTTTCAGTAGCAGCATTATTCGATAACAACATCCTCATCAGGATTAACATTGTCAGCGGTAATATCATCGGCAGCGTCCTCGTTAGGCAATAAGACCCTCGTCAGCAGCAGCATATACTAAATCATTTCATGGGGCATTGATAACGGCGCGGACCAACGGATTGACAGGGCAATATCACTGAGGAGAAAATGTCTAGGTAACGTACCAGTTCCATCTTCGCCAAGGCTGGAGAGTGAGCCGCCAAGTCAAGTTCTCAGTTGTTCAATCGCACGTAGCCAATGATATGCTTTCGGAAGATCGCCGATGACAAGAAACTTCAATCCAAGAGTTTATAAGAAATGACGAATGCCAAGATAAAGTGACCAGAAACTGCTACATTTTTCCGATATATCTTTCTAGTGACCTACACTTCCTCCGCTGTAGTTGAAAATTTACTTACATTTCAAACGTATAGTTAACGCCTATTTTGCCGTTGCCATTTCTTTCATACACTCCGAAAAATGCAAATCTTTTTCATTTTAAATTGCAAAATCTTGCTCCCTGGCACCATGCATGGCGGAGCTGAGATGTCCATCCAACGATATGGGGTCTGGGCATTGCGCGATCTCAATGCCTTACCAATCAGCAAAACCAAATGCACTTCATGTTCATTTTGGAAGAGCAGTCATAGATTCACAGGACAAAATCGTTGAGAAGAAACTAGCTAGGCTGTGTACCAACTCCTTTTTCGCCAAGGCTGGGGAGTAAGCTGCCAAGTCGAGACACGGTGTCAGTCGCACGCGGTCGGTGTTAGGCTTTGGGAAGATCGCCGATGACGGTGAAATCCAACCTTAGAGTCTGATAAATGACGAGGCCAAGGAAAAGTGATCCAAAGGTGCTAATGTTTTCCACATTTTTATCATAGCCTGCATATCTTTTGGCAATTGAGGATTTGCATGACAAATCTCTGTTTTCCGCCATAATCGTTTCATCCATGTGCTCTGGAAAATGCGAACCCATTGGCGAACAAAAGGGAGATTTGGAATATTCGGAGACAGGCGCGTCCCCACTCACCTAACTCAGAAGTAGGTCCAAGCATTTAATACAACACGGAAGGGCATAAGCCATTTCTGCCGATATCGGCGGGTTGTTTTCCATCGAGTTCGCAATCTGATTTCAAACTGGAGTATGTGTAGCGGTGCAAGATGTTATCAGTCCATATTAGTATTTTTATGCAGCCAGACCAACCGAGAGCTCACGTGCCAGATATTGTCGGAAGTGGTTGATAACGAGTAGACAAGGCGAGAAAATATAAACCCAAGGGTAACAAATTCGTAGGGTTATGGTTAGTTTGGTAGCACACTGCAAGCTCGCAGGGGGGCTCCGTGCCAGTCACGCTAGACTGTATGTAACAAGCCAAGCAAAAATGTATCCCGCTTGGGTGTTTGCGATAAGAATTCATTCATTATCATTAGATTTACTTTTAATTCAATTAGAGAAACGTTAACCCTCCCAAAGCCAACCATAATTCCCAACTCTTCCGGCGCTACAAAGCCCGCATGGAGTGCGCAACCCTTCTTCCTCATTCGTCCGTGGATATACTAAATGCTTGGGATCCGTCATATGAGACGGCTATAGCAGATACTATCTACGAGCTGAAACTTGCATTGCCAAGACGAATACCTATCACACAAAAGAGAAAAAAAGGTCAGCTGGCATCCAGAACTTTTATGCACGCAACATAGAACTGATAAGCATGCCAAGAACTATAACCTGCCATGCGTCCTTGTAGCTTTATGAGCTCTTAAGATATTTCGCCTGTGTCATCCTTGATTCAGCAACCCAAGCAGTATTCACTTGTTTTGTGGCGCCAAGCAAAGACTTCTCTGGGTCTTTCGGCGGTGCCGTTCAATCCGACAGAAGAGCCGGTGTCTCAGCCACGCTCTAGTATCTGTTCAGTATCCACAATTGAGGCAGTGAAAGTTATGTAGTCAAAACTAGATTGGGCTATCCGCTTGGCGCTATATCCCTTGCGGGCACGTGGTGGGCTCGACGCGACTGAAATCAATAGCATTGTTTCAAATCGTAGTTTTCCAGCGGGCAAATGAGGCAAATTTGCCTGTTCGACATTATCATAGAACAATAGTGCTTACAATATATGGATATTGCTGTTATTATCTGATATGGCTGTCGTGTTTCCAATATGTAGCTGGCTAGGGATTATCTGTGAGAAGAGTTGTAATTTCTCATTAATTACAAGAACAGTTCCACTGAATTAGATAACTATAGCTTCTCAAATTTGAATAGACATCAAAGTCTACCGGCATTCCAATTCAATTGCAATATTGATATTTAGTGTTCACAAGCGTGAACGTTGTAACGCAAATATGACGGCAATGTGAGCCATCAAACTGGTTTCAGATTACAAAACATGAAACAAGCCGGCTGGTCCTCCTTCTTGAGGTCTTACGAGTCGCAAGTGGTTCATAACCTATTAGAAAGCTGACTCCAAACGCTGACCTAGATCTTACTACGGATATTCCTTGTAGTTTTGGGGATATGTCCTCAATTTTATGAAACAAAATAATTCAATCACGGAGATAATCTCTTAGCTTGAATTCCTAGGCTAAATTGTTGTTTTGATTCAAGTAAGGCTCCAATGGCGTCCCAAAAATTGTAGATACCTTAACGGTAGCTACGTGAGTGGCTCTGCCTGGTGTACGCAGCACGGTACAACATAAGCTACCACATGCGGAAAAGGCAATTACACGTAAGTCAATGATGTCAAAGCCGTCCATTAATGTACTACATGCAGGCCATATTGCCAATGTATACGCACGCTAATTTGATTTTAATGATCGCATCAATGTAATGTCATGGATAGTGTTCCGTCCCCGAACGACTACCGATGCAGGAAAATGAAATTTCGCGTTATGCAGCCAAGACAACAACTTGAAAATACTATACAAGGCTTATAAGGAAATTTCTACGTCAAAAAGTCCATAAATTGCGAAATTGTATATTAGGATCGTTGTACCCTCAAAAAAAGTTTGCCATTTGTTTCCAGCACTTGCTGTTCACAACTCCCATTGCATTCTTTCTCTATTGCATTGCTATACAAATTTTTAGATTCTCAGACACTTTAAAAGAATGAAGTCTATTGGAATCATCGGCGCCGGCCACGCTGGGTGTGCACTCGCTTTCTATATTGCCGAGCGAGGCAATCACGTTATCCTCTTGACTATGGCCGGCCACCCTGGAAACACGCCAAAACTCATGAATAACAATGGTTACTTGGACGCTACAGGCACATTTACGGGCCGCGTACCTGTCAGAATTGGTCACGGGTTCTCTAACTTCACCGAGTCCGTTATTCTGGTTGCCATTCCATCAACAGGCATTGACCAGCTCCTGGACGAACTCGCTCAGCATGATCTGAGCAACACTGTACTTATTTTTATTGCGGGAAACTCTGCCGCTATCAAGGCACATATGGCAACAAACGCGAAATCCATCATGGAAACTGCCACATCGCCGTACAGCTCCCGTATTAATGCTGATGGAAGTGTCAGTGTTCGGGGCATCAAGAAACGCCTCAAACTGAGTGTTCTTCGCCCCGGCATAGGGGGGCAAGACATGAAAGAGGTAGAAGCGCTTTTCCCAATGCCAGTTGAATGGTGCTCAAGTGTCTTGGAGACTTTTCTGTCTGGTGTCAACGGAGTCGTGCATGTGCCTACTGCCTTGATGAATCTCGGATGGATGGAAACAACCAACGGAGACTTTTACTTTTACCGCCAAGGAATGAGCTCTGGTGTGTGTAGTGTCATTGAGGCACTGGATAGAGAAAGACTGGCTGTCGCCGCGGCGTACAACGTCCGCGTCAAGTCCGTGGTGGAGACCTACAATAGCAACTACGGGACAAATGAGACAACCATTCGAGACTTTGCCAAGAAGACGGTGGCGCACAACTCCACCAAGGGGGCGCAGAAACGATTTCTAGACCAGGACGTTCCTTACTGGCTCGTTCTGTGCTCTGAGCTAGGATTGCGAGCCGGGGTTCCTACCGCTTCTATCGATTCCGTAATCCTCTTGGCGTCGATCCTTACTGGGAAGGACTATAGGACTACGGGAAACACGTTGAAATCGCTAGGATTAGATTCGGCTTCCGTTAAGGAGGTGATAACAGCGTTCCAAGGTGGGAGCATGAGCGAATTCCTCGCTCAGGCCAAGCCTTGGCGCATGGGTGTCTTGTAATGGTGATGAAGTATCAACGAATGTACTCGGGGTAGCTACGGTAACTAGTGAAATGATCAACAGCCTTTTGCTACCTGTGAGTATGAAATTGATTGCTTTAATTCCAGCTACTGCATGATGTCCGGGTGTTGATACTTTGCCTTAAGCGACGCCGACATAGACATGGTATACGCACCGTGTAAACAAGCAAACCAGTGAGAGCGCTGCCAGGCACTGCCATGTGAAACCCTAGATTGGGATATATTATGCTCGATTTACGAGAGCCTGATTTCGAAAGCTCCTCGTCATTCGTAGTATGCTTGCACGTAAAGTCTACGTAGCCTGCATAAATTAAAGTTACATTGTAAGATTCAGGAAGAGACGGACAGAGCTTGGCCCTGCTTGATTACCAAACCTCCGAGATCTGTAGTCTATGATTGCAGTACATGGACCGAGACGTATTCTTGCTTGGCCATCATGCCGCCACCTTTGCCTATAGTTGCTAGTCCATAGTTGGCTGCCTTGATGTAGAAAGATAGGGGCGAAATAATAACTTGCTGCCAGCATCTTTCCTGTCCCTCCTCAATACTTGCCGAAGAAGCAACGTCATGATGCAGCTCTGGCTGTCCAGATATGCATGTCTTGTCAGTTCTTCTCAGCTGGAGTTCTTCAGGAAAGTTGTGCTGCTCATCTGTGACTCAGATAGATATAAAAGGCGGCATGTCGGGCTGTAGGGGTTGCGCAATGTTCACACTTTACGAACTACTCAACTTGAAACTTTGAAAATAACGATAACAAACATCATGGCTACCCAAACTACCCAGACAACCAAGACTGCTCAGCTTCCGGCTGACCAATCTTTGGGAGACTTCAAGAGTCGCATTCCTACCTCTTACGACAAAGACGCCGAAGCAGGTCTCAAAGGATACCCGGCAGCCAAGGTAAGCATAGTAGCCACAAACTGGCTTTCCAGGGCCTCAAGTTCACAAGAACCAGTATCCCCACTACCTGCCGACATGGAACCCAAACCAGAAGTATCCTCCGCTGCAGCCGTTTGAGCACCACGACCGTGGCAAAGACGCCGACCCTACCTACCCAGAATTACTCTCCAAGGATGCGACGGTCAAGCATCTTACGCCCAAAATGGGCACGGAGATGACCGGCGTGCAGCTGAGCAAGCTGTCTCCTGCAGGCCGAGATCAGCTGGCCCGGTACGTGGCTGAGCGCAAGCTTGTCGCTTTTCGCCATCAGGACTTTGCCTCCCTACCCATTGCCGAAGCGGTCGAATTCGGCCGTTACTTTGGTCCGCTGCACATCCATCCGACCTCTGGATCGCCGGCTGGCTTCCCCGAGGTCCACTTGGTCCACCGCGCGGCGGGCGATAAGAGTCCCACCACCTACTTTGAGAGGAACTTGAGTTCGGTTGCGTGGCACTCAGACGTCTCATACGAGGCGCAGCCACCTGGAATCGCGTTCCTCTATTTGCTCGAGAGGCCGGAGACGGGTGGCGACACGCTCTTTGCCGACGCTGGTGAGGCATACCGCCGCCTCAGCCCGGCCATGCAGGAGCGCCTTCACGGCCTGTACGCCACCCACTCCGCCATCGAACAAGCCAATGCTAGCAAGGCTCGTGGTGGTGTCCTGCGACGTGACCCAATTGTCTCCACCCATCCTATTGTGCGTACTCATCCGGTGACGGGCGAGAAAGCCCTGTTTGTCAGCCCACAGTGTGAGCGAAACCCTCCCCATTGCTTTGCGTTCTGCAAGACCCAATTGCCGCTAACTAGACCCAGCTACTCGCGAGATTGTGGGTTTCAAGAAGGAAGAAAGTAGCATGCTGCTCAAGTTCCTTTATGACCATATTGCTCAGGGGGCTGACTTTCATGTACGAGTTCAGTGGGAGGAGAATAGTGTCGTCGTCTGGGATAATCGCAACACGGCTCATACGGCGCTGGTTGATTGGTCAGATGGCCAGAGACGTCACATCGCACGTATGTGCCCATTGGGTGAGAAGCCTTTCCAGACTCCATACGTGGCAAATTATGGTGGATAAGAGAGCATATGACGCGTATCTCTATGTCGACCTTGCCGTTCATCGACTCTTTGTAGCCGACCTATAATTGAGCACGTATTTACGATATACCTACATTTGTGTCCTGAAATCCCTAGTGTCAAACAAATTCATGTACTCCGTACGGAGTAGATCGAGGTGGATTAGTTTCCGCTGTGGAGCTGCGGTGATCCGTCATCGGCAATAACCTGGATATGATCGGGTGGGGGACGGAATAAAAAGCCACCCCACCAAACTCTACAAGTAAATATGTTTTTTGCGACTTCGCCCCCTTTGTGGAGGTTGGACTAACTCGGCCCAAGCTGTGTGCTGACCTTGTTCATGCAACTAACATGTACGGAGTAATATGCCTGTCGATCTGATGCATAATTGCGGTGGGAAGTAACGCATGTCTTGTTCAGCTGCGGCGCGGAGCCTTGTCTTGACAGGATGGCCAATCCAATCGAGCCTCCTCTTTGCTGTCAGGACGGTGATTAATTAGAATCCTGAAATTTAGCCATTTACGTGGCACGACAGATGGTAACGCGGCATGACCGCAGCATATCTACCAAGTAGGCCAGAGCTGGCAGGTAAAGGAGTCAAGAACTAGGCAACTAAGTCGTACTCGGAGAAATACCCAAGACCACAGGGAACAGTGAACAGAGTTGAATCAAAAGGTTATATTATGCTTACAGTAGGTGGGTTTCGGCAAGTTTATCCACTGCGGATGCATATTCCGATGTCATCAGACCACCCCCCTTCTCTGATCCAAATGAGCTCGGTCTTCCGTGTTTATCGTCTATCCAAACATTCCGGGGCAACCGAACCGTGCTTCCGAGTTCCTCGTAGCGCATGAAACTTACTCCGTAGAGATGCAGGCTGCGTGACGGCCATGCCGGCTACAAGCAGGATGAAGACGTCACTTACCTCCAGCGAGGCCGGCCGCTAACTGGGTCTTGGCCAATCATGCGGCTCGTAAAGAAAAGTCCTATGTGTCATATGTGTCATTATTTTTTTGCAGTGCAAGCGTCTCCGCGACCGGCTTTCTTCGGCAGGCCGAAGGCGATTGTCAATACACGACTCCTACCCGTAAACCGAGGCTTCAGTAACTATTTGGAGGTCTGCATCCAACTTTGAGAATTGCATATTTGCTACTTGTGGTCAAGGACCCGCCATGGATAACGTTGACGGCGCACAGTCGTCGTTCACTGCACGCCGTATCCTCAGACGCGCAGGGAATGTCATTTCGAAAGCTGGCTTTTTCGTGTGGAAATGGTCAGTCCCATACAGGAATAAAAACATTCCACAGGATGACGTTTATGCAGCCATATGGAAGACAGAGCTTCACGAGACATGCATACGTTCCGCTCTACACGGCGTGTTCCCGGACATTGCCCTCGACCAATTACCCGTCCAAGAGGAGCATGTAAGGCAGTTGCTGCGACAGCGCCTCCCACCGATATACGATACACAGGAGGGGGCGAACGAAAAGGAAATCCACCAGACTCGGATGTGGGAGCAGGAACCTGAGGAAGCGTGGTCTCATATCCCACAAAAGATCCGTTATATACTGGCTGCAGTTAATGCCAAAAACATGGAGGCTAAGCTGCAGTTGCTCAGCGAGGAGGAATATCATCCTTCACATGGGCTTGGAGCCATACTACGGCACAAATCTGCGGTCCGGAAGACTTTCAGAATGTGGAGACTCGGCTTCTCTGCTGCCGTGAGCCGCACCGAGAGAATTGGCGCCAACGTCTTCTTCCTCTTCCTCATCTTTACCAGCGTGTATCCAAACGTCGCGGCCGGATATCTCGACGAACGATCTTATAATCAGCGTTCTATCGGCAGCAGGATCATGTCGTTGTTCCAGCTGTTCTTTCTCTGGACATTTCCGTACCATAGTCTATGGCTACTCTTCAACTGGAGCCTGGAAAGACTCTTGGGCGGCTTGGTAGGAAGCACGGTTTATGCGTTTGTTGCAATCTTCCCCGCTGTGAAAGTTGCTAACAAAGAACCTTGGTTCCGCACCATGATATTGGTTCTGACGATAGCGTGGCAGATGGGTGTTCAGTTTTCCCCCACTGTTAGGGACTACATTGTGCGGCTTTTGACACGATATCAGATGAGCCGCCTGCGGCGGAGTGGCAGGAACGGAGAAGCCTACTGGGTATCCGTTGACAAAGCGGTCCACGGCGAGCTCTGCTCACTTGAAGGATACAACGAGCGGCAATCGAAGCCTGGCGCCATTTCCGAACCGTGGCAGAATGTGCCCATTAAAGTGCGGACAGAGAGATACATTCGATTTACGCGCTACTATAAATTCGGCCGTGCCGCCGACCAGCTTATCTGTCTTTTAAAAGATGACATGGAGGGAATTGTCAATACATATGAGGACTATCTTCTGTCTGCAAAGTCTTTGCCCGACGAAGAACCACCAGAGAAGGCATCCAAAAGCCATGTGGAACCACGCGGCCCCAAACTCACGCTAGTCTTGATTGACGTTGCCGTTTTTGCCTACGTGTGCTATTCATTTTGGTCACAACCATTTACATTCAACACGGTTGTGGCATACAGTGCTGTCGTGGTCTTCAAGCAGACCATTGTCCTTTGCAAGCGCTACCAGACAGTGGCAAACGCCAGCAGGCTCTTTACAAACATGGTTGCCTTCAACATATGGGGCATTTTCTTGGTATCTTTGCCTGTTACTGTGGACAAGAATGTCCTTGAGAACAACGGCAATTGGGTGGCCTTAACCTTGGCCATGGTCATTGCGACTAATTTCCTCACCGAACCTATTGCTCCTCTGCTCCTTGTCATAACGGAGAAGATGGCGGCCGGAGTTATCTGGATTGAAAACCTATTAAAAAGATGAGGTCTTGTCTAGCATAGGCTGGGATAGCGCTTTGCTACTGTCTTCCTTGGTTATATCTTCTAGGTTCAACGTCGCTACTTGAGATTGATACTCTTATAGACTTTTATATAGGAATATAGAACTTTATAACTTGAATTCTGAGGTAAATTTTACCGAATATTTGTCATTTTATCTAAAAACAAAAAAGCTTTAATAAAGCTACTTTTACCTCCGTGCCTCTAACCTCTTTGGCCAGTCTAGCCAGAGCCATCATATGGGGTTACAACAGCCATGGCTAAAGTCGCGGCCAGTCTAGTCAGAGCTGCCATTTTGTATTTGATAGTCGTGGCAGTTGTGTTTAGCACACGTGTGTGAAACTGACCATAGTTATAATCTACCGTCCGAAACGTAAGAGTATTTCTACACCTAATAACCCGGCTATATTTTAATATAGTATTAGCTATCATACCTTTGCTAGTTTTTATAATAATTATTTTATATTTTTATTTTATATAGGGATACCAAAAAGGAGTGCATATTGGCTCTCCAGAGGCGACAAAGGTAATGAGGTACAGGTCACGTGGGGTACGGCTTGCAGACGGGGCCGAGGGGTTAGTTTATCTGTACACCCTAGTCGCGAACGAGGCCCAGACCACATCGCCCTCTTCCACTTGCGCCATGAACCTCGCCTTGACGCTCATCAAGTCTGTCATGCGGGGGTTCTATCCGACGCGCGACATCCTAGTTGTCGACGCCTTGATGCGCCACGAGGCGTACGTCCAGCTCCGCTTGCCATGCTGCGGCTTCATCTTCTGCTGAGAAGCGCCTCTCTCTGACAAACATGTCGAGTTGCCTCCGTGACGACGACCTCGCCTATCTCATGGCCATCTATACCAAAGACCTGCATAAAATCTGCTGCAAGCTGCGCGAGGATCGTCTCTTGACCGTGTGAGTCTTCCATGCCCAGCCGGTCCCGTGAGGGTTGCGTACGAGAGGATCGGCCGGGCATGTCGTGCCAGCTAGGTTCGCTGTACAACAAGGCACACGAGGCAGGAATTACGAGAAGGGAACTCCTGGCCGAGTATTCGAACGTGGTACTACACCAACTATCGCCACACCATCGACGCCATTAAGTGGCGAGTCTATACTATCGATAGGGAGGCGCAGGGAAGCGTTGTTGCAGCTAATGCGAAGGAGTACTTCTGCGCGTTTTGCATGGCCCACTGGACGGCCATGGAAGTGCTCGACAACCTTAGTCCCAACGGCTTTCTGTGCCATCGCTGCCATCGCACACTGACATCTGAGGCGGACCGAAAATCCGGCGGACACGAGCAATCGACGCCTCAACGACCAGTTCAAGTTCATCAGCGAGGTTCTTCCCAAGATGGACGCCGTCCACATCCCCGAGTGCGACTTTGACCGAACACTCTCGAAGGCCCAGCCTGTTATCCGTGACGCCACGCATCAGCGCGTCACAACCGTGCCCATCGACGGAGGGGCGAACCGGCCCATGGCTGTCAAGGGTCTGGCCAACACAGGACCGCAGCCCATTGCTGTCAACATATCGACGTCGGAAGGACTCTCGGGGGCGGACAAGGCGGCGGAGAAGGCTCTCAGGGAGAAGGTCGCCCAACAGAACGCACTGCCGACGTGGATGTCCAACAGCACAGTGGCGCGCGGGTCTTTCTCGGGAGCGGCGGCAGCCGACAATGTCTCCACGGTCAAAAGTGAGGCGATCAAATATGTTACCGTGGGCACGCTATTGGATGGCAACGCTAGCGCACAGATTGATGGCATCTTTGAGAAGCTGAAGGCGGAGCAAGTTGCGGAGAGGGCACGGGAGGCGGGGCGGGATGATGGCGAAGATGATGATGAGGATACGACGAGTTTAGTTCGGACGAGGACGACGAGTTCGAGGATGTGCCAGCAACGGCCACTAACTCGAGCTGGAGGATATTCAGTGAGCGAGCAATGCTGCACGGGTGAAAGTACAGGTGTTCCAAGGGAAAATTGTTTGGCTAACAGATCTGCCGCACGCTTGTGAACGCAAAGCTATGAAACGTAGAAGCTGCTATATCCGGCTTGGTGTGGCCCAGGTAAATGAGACGCCCCGAGTGTCCTTGATGAATCGGCGTTGGCTCAAGTTTTGGCCCGGCCATGCGGGGCCATTGCAAGGGGCCATTTGTGCCAGATAGGCTCTATGTCTGTCTTGGGCTTTTACTTCCCTGTCGCTAACCGATCAGCGGCATACCTGGTGACCAATATACTACCTTGCCAAGGTGTCGGCGGATTAGTCGAGACATCCAAGTCAGAGGCAGCGGGCGTGAGGGGGTCCTCGATGTCTCGATTAATCTGCCGGGCGCGTGCTTGCCCCCTTGCATACGTTCTATAACTCTAGCCTCACATAACGTAACCATTACAACGGAGAACAGCTGTGTCGTAGACGGCCCGAAAAAAAAGGAAAAAAGGAGACGAGAGCATGCCACACAACGCCGGCCCGCTTGGAAAACAGAGCCATTAGCCATGCAGCCGTCAAGTCTGCACCGCATTTCGCGTCGCGCATATCATTTTCGCACTGCCCCCAAATTATCGCCTTGCCAGGGCTTCTCTTATTATCGCTGTTTTTCGTTTCCGCGGAAGCTTGCAACGCCAGGACCATGCAGCACTTATCACGGTAAGGATGATAACTGCAGTAACCTTACTCGATCGAATACCGATTCAATCCAATCGCAAACATCGAGCTACGGCACCTTGTAGGCTTAGATTACGTAAAACAGCGCACGCCGCCACCGTGGCACGCGTTCCTTTTTCTCCCAGGCGCTCAGGACGTTCGTAGCACGAGGCATCATCAATACCATATCTATGCTTAACCCCTTAAATACAATAACCTACGCAAGACAATGCCTAGTTGTGCCCCACCATCAACTCCCACCGAATCTTAGACACGATCCTAGACCCCGCAACGCGATATGGGAAAGTCCCGCCATGTGAGTGACTGTCTGCAACTAGACTATTCTGTTCGCTATAGTCTAACTCGCCCGCGGCGCTACATGCTACCGCCCGCTGCTACATATACTATTATAAAACCAAAAAAATAAAATAAAATAAAAGGTACATTATATACAAGCTATACCATGCTAGAGAATACTAACTAATAAAACTATATTATAGTGGCAGCGCCGCGATGGAGAGCCTATTGGCAGTGCCGCGGTATAGCCTTAAAGCGAGATTCAGGGCAATAAAGGGAATTGTAGCCAGCAGTGGAATAGGACAGAGTGCGAATGCATCCATTGTTTGCTTGCCCATAGCATTCACGGGCAGTGCAACCCATTTGCATGTGAGCGTCTCGCCCGTTTCTTTTTCTCCATCTTCCATCTCTCTTCTAACCCTCTTGATTCCTCTCGCTCTATTGAATCGTTATGCTTTCTCCTTGCAACGCATCTGAACCCATCGCCTTATCAAACAAGCGAGCACCTGGAGAGGAAGTTGAGGACGCTCCCAGTAAGCCTCATCGCACGCTTCCTTGCGAACAAGCCATCAAACCTTCTCATAACAAGTCCATCTCTTACAACTTCCGGATGAGCGATTTCGGCACGGAGGTCTCGCTGCCGGACTCCCCGACCGACTCGGAGGCAGACATCGATCAAATGTCGACGCAGAGTGACAACTATCGGTCCTGGGTCACTTTGCGGCGGAACGGTGTCATCTTCGACCAACGGGGGCTCAACATCACAGCAGAGGTTCGAAGTGTCATCGACAAGCACATCCGGAAGGAGCGCAATTCGGCACCGCTGGGCGATGAAGACCCTGGTCAAGATCAGGGAGCGCCTTGAACACGTCTTCCACATGAACGAATCGGAGCAGACGTGAAATTAGCGTTGCTTATCAATGTCATGGCTCAGCCCTAGTTGCAGCCCGAACTAGAGGTCGTGTGTCCGTTCCTGATGATCGAGATCGAACCCGGAACGACCGAGGGTAACCTATATGCTGCATAGGCCCAGGCCGCTGGCACTGGGGCTCATCGCGTCAGGTCTTTCAATTGGCTGCGGGACCAGGTTGAGCCGGGTCGCGAGTGCGCCAGCACCGACTCTATCGCTTTCACCGCTGTTGTTTGTCAACGAATGGCCATAGCCTACTTTAACTTTTTTGATCCCAGCAAGAATTTCTACTACGTGTCTTATGTCGACGCCTTTGTTTTCGCCAAGGATGGCGATGCGCAGCGCTGCCATGATGATCACAGGAATGTAGTTGAGTGGGTACGGGACGTTATGCAGCTCACGTTGCGCCATCTACTCGTTAGAACTTATACCGTCTCCAAGACATGGGAGAGAGAACCTGTAAGCACCATGTTGGACAGCGAGTTGAATGGCGAATTGGAAAGCTTGTGACCTAGTGATATGACCTTGTGACCTTTCTAGCTATTTAAGGCACTGATCATCCTGATGAACATCTGTAGTCTCAACAAATGTACTCATGAATACGGTTGGTTACTTTCCGAATGAGAGCAGGGAATCATTTACTTGGAGCTGGACGCATCACCCAGTGAGTGCTGAGGCAGACGCACGAGTTTTGGTACTCTTCTTCTGGTTTGTTTCAGCCTCGCACTTATCTTTGGTAGAGGCAATTGAGGAACCGAGGCTGCTCTCTGAAGCATGTCGTTTGGATCGACGCACTCAGCATCGAGTCTTGCGCCCATGACAGCCCAGTAAAACTGGAATTACGACGGACCCAAATTTCTGTCTTGAACAGGTTCTTGAGCTGCGGCTGCTTTAATCTGATTAGTCCCTGGGCGTCACCGAGCCATCTTGAGCAGAGCCTGAGCTTGTTAAGAGGAAATGATGACTGCAGGTGTTGGATTACGCGCGTGCGTGTATGTGGATATGTGGTGATACACGGGCTGTGAGAGAGAGGTAACGTGGCCTCTAGGCCTGAGGCAGGAATCCGGGAGTAGGGCGTCTCAGATTGTAGGGGCATATATAGGGGGGTTTGGACAGGGCCGTCAGACGAGGAATTCTTCCTCCATCATCAATGTAACACAGCTCTTCCCATCAATGCAATCCAATTTGAACCTTTACTATTTTATCCGACACCAACAACGTTAGAATCCCTCGTCAAGCATACGAGCAATCACGTGGCTACCCTAGCGCGCCTCTTTTATACGCTCTTCTTCTCCGCTTCTTAGAGAGACAGACCTAATTGAATTGAATATTTTCGGCGATTCCGATGGTCGGCTAAACTTGAGCCGATGGCACAACCCTACATTCATGTCAGCTAGTTTCAAGGGCGACACAATAGGAACTCATGGTATTGAATTGGATAGGGTGGGATCAAATTTGCGTGCTATTATGGGAAGAGCAGTGTTACGATGATGATGATGGATACAGAGTTCCTGCTCTGATGGCCCCGTTTACCCCCCCCCCCAATCCGGTTTATAACTCTACTTGTTGAGAAGAGAATTCCTTCTGTCAGGAATATCAGTGCCGTAAATAGCTAGATTAGTAACAAAATTAGTGAGCAGCCACAAGAGCTAGAAGACAACTGCACAAGGCTTTTAGCGGCGTGAGGGCACATCTCACGCCGCCGGATAACAAGGAAACTCGAAAGAAATTATCGGATTACACGAGTCCAAACTCTAGGCATAAAGGAATTAATTCTTCGTGGACTTGTAAGGCATCGATTATTATTATTTTTATCCATTTTTACCGTATTCCGCAATATACAATTGCTCTATGACTCTAGCTTCACTAACGTAACACTACTAGCTGAGACAGTCTTGTCCCAGATTCCTTCCCTAGGCCCAGAGGCCACGTAATCCTACACGCAGTATCCTTGTATTGTGTAATAGAAACCAGATTTTACCGACCCGCTCTGTTATATGTGCAACGGCAGGATAAGTAGGTGCCTCTCGATCCTGAGATGCAGTATAAGAGTAATTGAGCCTCCAGTATGCGGTTAAATTTAGTGTTCATGCTACCCCCGGGACAATTATGCCTAGCCTTAACTAAAAGTGGCGCTCTCAGTTCGAATGGTAGATGTTGCCCGAGCAGGCCAGAACATTTCTTTTCATAAATGCGACTCCCAGCAGCAAGAGCACGCTGCATGCAATGAAGCATTTTTCCCTACTGCTATCGCCTAATGCTTGACGTCAGCAGTTATATTGCCTTGTTGCGGATTAATACCACACCTTCTTGAATAATCTTGAGGCACAATAGGACAAAGACGTTAAGAGGAAGTCTCATAAGACCATATATCGTACCCCTGTTCTTATCATGGATGAAAACACCCTTCAAAAAAGCCATGCTGGGAAAATACAACCCCAGGCAGAACTCAAAGATGCAAAATGCCCAAAACCGTCGTGATTCTTGCACACTAATTGCAGCAACCAGCAAACTGCATGAGGATGCTGCCAGAGACAACTGGACCATATGTGACGCAAGTCGAATAGAGTTCCCATCTCGCGTTAGGTAGGTAAAAAAAAAGGATCCTAGAGTCATTATGCACATAAAATTGGCAAAAACAAGGCCAAATGGAGGGTTCTCGGAGATACCAGATAGAAGCCTTGCTGATATAATGATTTGGGACCAGGAATAGACCATCATATACATCGAACCTTCGAGAAAACATACTATGAAACTGATCGTAAATAGCGTGGGATCTACTGAAGTCAGCATGGCTTTAAACTTATTGTAGCTATCTTGTAATATACCTGTAAAGGCAGTCAGACTGGAACTAAGCTCCTTTAAAGTTTGTTTGACAGACTGGCCATCAGACATCCCGAAGTTATTTGCCTGTTCATACATATCAGATAGATGTTTATGCATTTTCTTAGAACATGGACATACCCAGTTGCGCGATATAAGTACTGCAGCGATAATTAAACAAAAACTGCTGGCTAAAAATGGTGCCGTCTCGGATTGCGAAACACCCACAAGCACTTCGGAAACAACACCACTTCCTACAGCAACAAAGCCGTTTGCTATAGACATGGCGCTGTAGATGGAGCTTAATTTGTGCTGCGTTTGATGAAACTCGAGTCGGTAGTACTCAGCAATCATCCATGTCTCAAACACTGAAAATAGCAACGTAGTACTGATACCGCCCATTGCCCTACCAAAGAATAATACTTTACTGTCATTGGAAAATACGGACAGGCAAGATACGGAATAGATCCCGCAGTATAACAAGCACGCCCGTTTCCTCCCAAACCGATCCGCAAAACCCCCAACTATTGTTGCGCTTGCTGCACCACAGAGGAAGCCAGTAGCATATAGGGCAGCAATTGTTGGCTCTGGAAGCTTGTGGATGTTTTTATAAACACTATACGCGAAAGAGCCCTGTGGACCAGTTAATACAGCTGATAGAAACACTGTACAATCTGTTCTGTCACCGCTGTGTTTTTTTAAGTTTTTTTGGTGGAGTACGAGGTGAAAAGGTGGGCGGGCGGTTCTTAGCACGGGGTTTTACTCGCCTGGAGCCAGTCAGCTGCAATAGCAAAGACATAAGCTATGAGAAAGTTTTCGTGAAAGGCAGAAAATGTTTCCGTTGTGGTGTCGTAGAGAGGGCTTAGACGTTCGTGAGTCTTGTTGTCGATAATTTCACTTTCGTTACGATGCTTTCGTTCATCACTTGAACGGCCCCAACAGCGCTGCGAGCAAGCAGCTGCTACGAGCAGTGGTACTAGGACGCTGAGATTAACAAGATAGAAATACATGGTTGACTTGTTGTACCTGTCGCCAATAGGGCTAATTGCTTGTCCTTGCTAGCTGTCTTCCTTTATTTATGTCATGGGTCGAGCGATTATAAGCGGCGAGTCAGTAACCTTTTTGCGTACGTAATAAGTAGTCGGGTTAAAAAATACCTTGTTCGTTTCAAAAGGGCTGCAACAAGAGCTACTACAATTGAAGGTTACATAACCTGTTTAGATTGGAGTCGCATCTTGTGTCCACAGGGAATTAAGTAGATATAAGTGACGCACTAGTCGGTTACCCTGTCAAATAGTGGATTAAAATACGGAGTACAACGTAACCACTTCAATGTTAAATAAAGTTATCCTCTATGTATCAAGTAGCGGCTTAAAACACAATATTCGTTTCCAAAGAGCTGCAAAAATAACCACTCCACTTTAATCGAGGCCTGGAAAAACTATCGAGTTAAACCGATATGTTGTTCCAACAAGGAAATCATTAGGATCAAAGTGCATGCGTTTCAATCGCCTACATCCGTGGCGTCTTAAAGTTGCCCCGAGGTCTAAACACAACGAACAATAGGCATCTGGGAGGTACCTATTAGATTGCTTGTCAGTTCAGATTAAAAATAGAGGCAGTCTTGCACTGCAATCACATCTCCCACGGCTGATCCAAGTGACAGGGGTCTTTAATGCATAAATGGTCAGTGCACTGGCAAGCTTTCTCTGTGCCGTCATGCTAAATTTTATTGAAAGCATCTCGGAAGGAACACGGAAGGCTTTTTTTTTAAACTAATTAAATTCGCTAGCATATGCCGCGACTCGTACGCACTTATTTGCTACTCTCAAAGAGCGTTTATAATCTTAGCACTTACATTAACACTTTTACGGCCAACCCTGGCACACGGCTAATTGATCTCACATTCGCTGAGCCAACGGCTCTATCACCATGTTCGCCACGCAGAAATTGCTCACAAAGCTCATTGCAATTATATCCATCTTTGCTATTATATTGTTGTTCATCGCAGCGTCCAAAGAAAAAGTCGTTGGATTAGATTTCTACCGCACGCCTAATCCCTTCAGCTTTCGTGCTAAGCAGCACTTAACAGCCAAGTTAGATCACGCCGAGAAGCTATGGAAACAGTCGGTCGATAGTCGGAAAGAAATGGTTGCTGCTTCCGGATCGCGTGCGTTCCCCGACGATTACATATATCCTTTTAACGTTTGGGACTTCGCAAGACCGAGCTTTTTCTGCCCGCACGATCTTGAGAGGGTCGGTAGTCTTGGGGACGGTGGCAAGGTTGTGTGTGGCATGTCTCGCTATGAATTGGCCAGTCCAGGGCCCTCGTCTGAATCGAACCCGGCCGAAGAACTTATCGTCTATTCATTTGGCGTCAGCGACGATTCCTCATTCGAGGCCGATATGCTCAAGAGGACAAACGCAGTGATATGGGGTTACGACTTTTCAGTTGATTCATGGACCAAAGACATTCCTCAGCACCAGCTCTCACGGGCATCGTTCCATAAGGTCGCTATTGGAAAGACAACAAATAAAGCCAAGGGCCCGCCTTTTTACACCCTTCAAGATTTGATGAAAGAAAACGGCCATTCTTATGTGGACCTTGTGAAAATGGACATTGAGGGTGCGGAATATGATGCCATGACTTCTCTCATTTCGTCTCTTCTCGAGCATAACACTGGTGGCAACAATCATACATTACCATTCGGGCAAATCCTAATGGAAATCCATTTGTCTTCTGGAGAACATGATTTCAGTGTTCCAAATGATATCTCTTCTTGGATAAACTGGTGGGAATCGATGGAAAAGCTTGGGTTAAGACCGGTGAATAACGAAGACAATTGGGTGGGCGACGTCGTTTACGGCAAGCCAAGATTTATGGAGGTTCGTTAGTATCCTATTTCGAAAACAAAGACGCTCTAACACATCTTTAGTATACCTTAATTAATGTCGCCGACAAGGAAAGAAACAAGCTACTCAGAGCTTAGAGACTCGGAGTCATTGTGGGATGCACAGGGGTGCTGTGCAAGTTGATCTGGATCAAATGCATCAAAATACAATATATTCAATAATAATCTCTGTCTATCTAAGAGGGGAAAAACAAGTCAGGATACGAGGCTCAAGAAGCTCGTATAAATAGGGTGGCCGAAAGGTGGCCACGTGACTCGCTCGGTGCTCTTATTGTGTGCTTGGCGGCAAGATTCCAACAGTCATTGAAGGTGGGATGAGGACGCAGGGAGAGGTTATGAACGGGTTTGCCAAAAAAAAAAAAATAACAAGCGCACACCAGCAGAGGCAGAGCAGTATAGTTTGACAGTGTCCAAAATGAGAGACGTCGGCTGTGGGACCTTTTTACCGAGTCGAAATCCAATGGCGGAATTTGACTTTCGGCGCCCACTACAGCACAAAATAATGGCCAGAATAGACGAAATAACATAGACCAGTAGATAGCCAGCAATATAGAGAGCATTTGTATTAGTCTTACAGTGGGCCTCCAGTAACTCCGAGCCAAGACGCAACCAAATTGTGTAGAGTGGTAGGTCGGAATTACTGCTGGGGCACTGTACATCCAGCGGGCAAAGCTAATAAGGGCAATTTCTCTTATATAATTGCTTTATTCGATGTTTGCGATTGGCCGCTAGCAATCCCATTTTCTAATCTTGGCGGGTTAGCAAAAAAGTGAAGTCAAAGCCGCGTAATGTTGTTGAGACGAGAATAGCTCCCTGTCAGAATTATCAGTGCCGTGACTAGCTATATGTGTAGGATAATAGGGATGCCAGAGATACTGGAGATAAAGAAGTTAACGGAGATATAGAAGAATGAAAGGTGCTATAAAAAGGAGGACTTCAGGCATTCGAGGAAGGTCAGAAGAATCTTCATCAATCACCTTTATCACTGTTCACCAGCTACACAAGTCATCTATTCAATTTAACCCTTCTATTTCTGCCGATTTCCACTGTTGCAAGTTGCTCGTATACGCTCATGAAGGCACATAACGCAACAAATGTACATAAATAATGGCGAAGTATGTTCTTAATATTTGAACCGGGCATAGCTTGCACAAACTCAGAGCAGCTCAGGGTTACTCGCTGAGGCCCTGGAATATAGCTATGTTCTTTGCATAAAGTATTTTATATTCGATTATCCTTAGTCTTGCGGTTGGCAATCCGTATTGCATCGGGGCCATGTATCCTTTCTCACATCGCCCGTGTAAGCCATCCACACACACACACGCGTGTGATATCCAACAAAAACTTCTTGAATTAATGACCATGTGTCCATAAGCGGGATGAGCCCCCTACTTATAACACTATCATTTGATTTGATCACTTCAGTCAAGTCCAAAAACTCACGTGAACTAATTCCTGCCACCCAAGAGGCTCTTTTCCACCCACACAGCACGTAAACTGTATGGATCTGAGATTAACTTCTGAGTGTTAGGTCTTTTCACCAGTAGTGATATGCGCCACCTGCCTATTCAATCGACATCGTCATCATCAAATTCATCAACAGTGCCGCAAATTCCGGATGTTCGTTCTTCATCACCACAATCACTGATGTGCGAATTAATAGATTGAATTGATGATGTTGATGCCTTCCAAATTAACGGGGAACTCCTTCCTTTTATGCCTGACTACTACTAATCCGTCAGATTCCTTCGGATTCTGTTGGATTACACGGGTGTGTGTGGACCGGATGTGTGGATACACGGGCCGTGCAAGAAATGTTACGTGGCCTCTGGGCCTAAGGCAGGAATTCAGGACGGAAGTGTCTCAGATTATAGGGGTATTTATTGGGGGATTTGGACAAGGCCGTCAGACGGGGGATTCTGCATCCATCATCTCAGTAGCACAGCTGGTCCCATCAATGCAAACATCGTTGAACCTCTTCTATCAATTCCAACAGATTCCAGGATGCCCTGCACAGCTGAAAACCTCCTGCAGCTACTCACTAGCTTATTCAGCTGCTTCAATAATGCCTTCAATAATGCTCGCACTAATCTAGCTATTTACGGCACTGATCTTCCTGACAGAAGCCATCCTCCTCTCAACACGTATGTTATAGCTCTCTTCGATACTCAAAATATCCTCACGGATATTAAGTTTCAAGCCCCCCTTAATCTCTGTCACTTATTTCTCTTGAAACTAGGTATTCAGAGCATTCGTCCTCCCAACAGAAACACTTCTCGTCTCAACAGCTGTACGTGAAAGCGTGGCGGCGTGTGGTGCGGCGTGAGTCAGACCTTAGCGTCAGCACAGCCGCTGCGGCGGCACAATGAACAGCAAGGTTCGTGCTTGCGGCAGCTATCGAGTTCAATCACTGTCAGGGTGAATTGCACTTGCATGTACCCCACGAGATCTCTCGTTTTACACAATCGCCTTTGCCGACCTTTGCGTCCAGAAATGCCCCAAGGGAGCCATGGTGGAGTTTGAATGAAGCAGGCTGATGTGCTCTTCTTCTTGCCTAGATATCCTCGTGCCAAGTTTGGGTATTCATTAAGCAGCTCGCTAACCGCACCAATTGGCGCAAGGCGATTGTGGTCTTCAGGTAAAACCAGCCAACTAATAGATGCTAACAAGCGATCAATATGGTATTCACAGCCCAGCTTGGATCGAATCTTACAGATGGTACAGGCCACGGTACACTCTATTAGCCCCATAATCGTTCACAGCCGCTACACCACTGTCATTCAACCTTACAAAGTCATCGTCCCCAGCGACTTGGCTTCCCATTACAACAGTTTCCAGAGTGTTTGACAAGCCGGGGCCGGGTGGGCATCCGACAGCAGGAGTCAAACGGCTGTCATGATGTTCATAGATATGATCGCACTATTGAGATCTTCAAAACATTGGTCTTCAGACGGTATGCGCAGACATCCACTGAGCGATCCAGTCCGGTTCCTCCCTCTCGTCCCTCCTCTCTTCCTCTCCTGGTCCTGACCTCAAACAACGCGACTTCCTCGCGCCCCTTATCCTTGCTAGCCGTATCAGCCACCTCCACGCCGTCCAGCTCCTCCTCCATGTCGGCGCCAAGCTGATAGACGCCCGCGACTCACTTGGCCGTCCCGCGCCCTCTTGCGCAGGTGGGACTCTTTGTTGTTCAAGACCCTATCGCAACCCACGACACCACACAAGAGTACAATGAAGTATCGCCCCACGTGTCCGCATGAACAGTAAAGCCGACGTTATCCACGTTCGTAGCATACACTTTAAACCTCAACCCCGAGCCGCTTAAATCCACAGCCATGGCGCTCACAGAAACTACAGGTGCAGTACTGAACTTGGTGTTGAACTTGATTTGCCCGTTAGTGTGAGCTTGAGGCGCAGTCCATAGTCTGACTTGCTCGGTACTCCACGTCCCACTGTCAAACCCGAGTGTTTTGACTTGTTCTGGCGCAATAACGGCTATCTTCAAGCCCGCGGATTGAATGTCCAACTTGCTGTTCACAGTATCAAACAATATGTCTACTACTAAGCCCAGTCCCATGGGGTCTGGACTTGGTCGGAGCCCATCCGGGAGCTTAAGTCTGAAGCTTTGGTTTTTTTGTAGCCATATTTTGGAGTAGACAACTTCATTGCCGGACATGAGCTTCACACCATCTATGAGAGTATCATGTGCTGTGAAATCAACAGCGATGACGGTAAAGTGGCTTGCATGGGGCGGGGGAGTGGGAAGAGGGAAGATGACGGAACACTTGAGTTGCGCTTGCTGAGTTGGTCGTATGGTGGAGCCGGTCTCATTTAACGTATGAATAAAGTATGACTGTTGGCCAAGGACAGTTCCCGCAGAACCATGTGATGATACCCAAGTCTCCATAGGGAAGTGCGAGAGCTAGCACTACAGTGATGGCTATTCCTAGCTGTCAGTTAATATTGTTCTGATGATATTAACCATAGTCTGAAGGTTTAATTGAACAAGGAGAGTGTTGATTGCAGATTGTCAAGAATGCCTGAAGCAAATTGGCCAAGGTTTTTTCGGTCACTGTCGATCGAGCACAATGTGAATAGCTAAGCGATGCGGAAATCATTGATTTCCTTCACGCAGCCGAAGAGTAAGAACTTACGTAAGCTGCCTGCCAAAAGCGATCAACGGACGCGAGCGGCGCGATTGAGAGAACTTCTTCTTCCGCCTCCTAGCACGTCGACGGGATATGGGGTGCGGTGGCAGATAACGTTTGCAAAGTGGACGCAGTGACGTGGAAGTAGTGGACAGCAGCCAAATTACAGGCGACCGAACTCCACGACAGGGAGGGGTCTTTGCACATGGAGTAAATAAGTTTGTAGTATTGGACAATGATGAGACGGAATTAAGGGCGCCGGTCAGGAAGAGCCGGGAACGCACTACTTCAATAGTGTTTGGTCGATCACTTCCGGAAAGTGCTGCGTAAGACCGATGGCCATCGCTAACATGTCCCTTACGTAGCTGAGGTACAGGCAATAATTTACTCATCAATACAACTAGGAAGTACTGAACATTCAGCTGAATTTTTGAAATATGATCTATCAGAACCGTGGAAGAAACCAAGCGCAGCGCCGGCACGCCGTTCACGTCTCGCGTTGAATTTGCAGCCTTCTCGCAGTAACACCGCAGTAGAAGGGAGATCGCTGTTTGGCCGCCCAGCATGCAGCCTCGTGAAATTTGGGTCGGGGTTTCTTCCTGTAGCGCAGGCTTGACGGCAAAAGCTGGGCGCGCATAAAGCTGCCATTGGTGCCCAGCAATTCATCCTGTGTACTCCGTAAAACGGAATGCCGTGCACACCCTACTCGGGAAGGGAGTGACCGAGCGCCACGTTTCAATACGAAGCTGAAAACTGGGATAACCAAGACTTAGCGTGATTGTGTTAGAGCAAATAACCGCTCGACCACTCGAATTTTTTTCTGGTGGCTGTAATTAGGGCATATATTCCACGCAACAGATTCAGCTGGGGAAATACGATGAATCTCTGGGCGGGATCCGGGGAGTGCCACCGAGCGGAAAAGAGCTGGAAACTTGGCTAGCCCTGCGTGCGAGTGGGGCAAGGCAGATTGCTGTCAATCAAAGTGGCGAATGATGGACTAAAGCACAAGCGTGAGAGACCGCGACGAATCCGCTTGAGATCGATATGCGTCCGTGTTGATTCGTCTTAGTTTTGGCTTGCCGAAGCTTGCTGATTGGTCCTAGTACCAGCTGAGAATGCTCTTGAGACCATGTTCATCACATCACGTCGCGAGAAGTGCATTGTATCTACGGAGTGCACGCTGGTGAATAGGAAGTAAATGCACGGAGCTCATCGTGGACAGGGCCATCTGTCGCCCGGGACAAGAGCTCGAGCCATCGTGAAAAACCTCCTTTGACGATATTTACGCACGCGTGCTTATTTGTCTTAGCCTTGGCTTGCTGAATATCACTCATTGGTTCCGATGCCAGCTGAGCATGCTCTTGGAGCGTGACGGGATATGAGACCATGCTCGTCCCGTCATATAACATGATGTGCATTGCATTTACGCGTTAATGAACAGCAAGGAAATGCATGGAGCTCATTAAGGAAATAATCGGTCATCTTTCGCCCGGAACAAGAGCCTGAGCCATCGCGAAACGCACCTCCCCTGACGATATTCCGCACGCGTGCTAATTCATATTAGTCTTGGCTTGCTAAACTTCACTCATTAGTTCCGATACCAGCTGAGAATACTTTTAAGACGTGGCGGGCCGTAAAACTATACTCATTACCCATATTACAGGATTTTTTTGTATTTACACGCTGATGAATACCAAGTAAAGGCATGGAGCTCACCATGAAAACAGCAATCTCTACACCAGAGCAGGAGCTTAAGCTATCGCGAAAAGCCCGCTTGACGATACTCCATACGCGTCCTGATTTGTCCTAGTCTTGGCTTGCTTAACTTCGCTCATTGGTTTCGATGCCAGCTGAGAATGCTCTTAGGACATAACGGGATGTGAGGCCATGACAGGATGTGAGACCATGTTCATAACGTCATACTACAAAGTGTGCATTGTATTTACGCGCTAATGAACAGTAAGTAAATGCATAGAGCTCATGGAAACAAACAGCCATCTCTAGGCCAGAACAAGAGCTTGAGCCATAGCGAAAAGCCTGCGTGCGCGAAGATATTCTGCATGCGTGCTAATGCGTCTTAGTCTTGGCTTGCTGAACTTCTCTCATTGGTTCCAATGCTAGCTGAGAATACACGTAAAGAGGTAAAATCCTGTTTTATCACGCCATATTACGAGACGTGCGATATGTTTACACGCTAATCAATCGGAAGAATTTTACATCAAGCCCATCACTCAGAGATAAGTTTCGAGGTGGCTGAATGACGAGCAACTCGATTTTCAGATGTATAAAGAGCAGCATTTCTTCCCGTCAAAACCCAGGAGCCTTTCCTCAGCATCACGCAACAAACTTTGAATCAAAAACAGTCAAAACATTTTAGCACTTTATAAGTCATCGTTTTATTCACCTCACCGCCATGGACGCCGCGCCGCCCGCTTGGTACACCACCCACGGCCTTGGCGCCATCAAGGACACCGAGAGCGGCTTCGTCATCGCCGCTGACAGCAGCTCTGCCAAGATCAGGCCTTCCAACCTCAAGGAACTTGCTGGCTGGATTCACTACTGCATTCCCAACCCGGGACCGAACAGGCCCACGCTCAGCAAGCTCCGAGTTGACTTTTCCTCTCAATCCGCCACCGTGGACAAGGTCAAACTCAGCTTTGCCAATGAGGAGAAGTTCAAGGCTGACGATCTCCAAATGACGAGCTCGTTTCAGAAGGACATAAGAGAAACGCCTGCTTACACCAATAAAGGAATTGAGATTTCGGTTTACATCGCTTTCGACAACCTTAATAGCTGGATCAAATTCCAGTCTGTTGGTGTCCTGACCCCATAAATGGGTGGTTTTGAGTAGTTGCTGCACCAGTACCATTTCGGCTTCAGCAGCAATACTTCCAAATTTTTCTAAACCGGTCTGTTTAGCGCTTGTAGCCGAATTAGAAGCTAGGATAGTTTTAAGAAGGTCATAGCTATTACAGGCATTGATTATTTATTTGAATTTGCTACTGTCAAGTCTCATTCCGCGTGCTGAAAAATCATATTAAAATCTAGATCCTTTCCTCCTTAAATTTTGAAAAAAAAGAAAGAAAGTTTGGCTTAATCTAAGCCACCGTGCTTCGACTTCTTGATCATTTCTCAAAACTATTCTTGAAGACTGACATGAACTTGGGTGTATGGTTGGGAAAAATGACGCAAGCACATGATAGGAGAAGAGTTTACGACACACAAGGCAGCATTCTATCTTTTCAGAGTGTAGAATAGGTAAACATTATTTATGTCTTTCTTATGAAACGCTTTACTTACTAACTGGAGCCGCAAGAGCTGGCTTGGTACGCAAGTACATGTAAACTTGCACACGAGCCCGTCTTCTGCCGGCAAACATGGGAACGAACGCGAAAGCATCATAGGGAGCGACCCGTTCCGTCCCATCCTCTGATGCCGCCAATAGGTTCTGAGAAGATGGTAGGTTTGGGCCGGAAATCATCATCACGTAGCCCTGTCGAGTACAACTTGATGTGTGCCTGATGTCTCCGAGGCTGTGTCCAGGCCGAGCCGTTTTGTGTCGACACCCCACGCCTGTCCTCCCGTGGTGGTGTAGGGATGGACGAAATTGTCTCGGTTTGGTCAGGCCCTTTCGCAGCCTCTTCTTCGGAAGACTGTTGCTTGGCTGACCTTTAACTGGGCTGGCTTCTTTGTAACTTCCGATGTGAACAAGGTCGCAAGATCGATTGAAAGTCTCCTCATCTATTTCCGTCCAGTCTGCAAAGACATTTTAAAGCGTACCGTTTTGTGTCCAGGCAGGCCCTTGTGGCCTCCTGTCCTTGGATTGGTATCAGTATGCAGCCGCAGTCCTTTGGTGGTGTGGTATGTAGTGCTGTCATTCAGTTGAAGAAAATTATGGCTACCATCTGTCCTCATGTACAGAGAGGGTGATTTAGATTGCTACCCGCACCTATCGAGTCGACTCGGTCATTGTCCAACGTACGTCGATCTACTCTACCGCACCAAATCTTATACAGAAGATGAGGAGACGTAGACCCCGAACAACAAAAAGATAGATATAGGCACTGTATGCATGGCTTGGCGCTGACGGAAATAGTACAACTGCTCTCCAAGAAAGACACACTATCCCTGAGTTTCACATATTCAAAATTTTGGACAGTGCGTAGAGATGGCATGATACGTATCTAAAGAAGAAAACCTGAAGCAGTCATTTACAGGTTACCTTACGTATGGCAAAATAGTATTCGAATATCTAATCTCTGGTCTTGCCATCGTTGCACTCGTATACACCAAGTGTGTGAGGGAGTCACATCGCTCAGTCGTAATCCTAAAATCTAATCTAGGATGCATCTAAAGGGTTCCAGAATATGAATTTGACGACTCAGCTCTATATTATATCCTATGCTGTAGCATATCCAGCTTGTTCTAAAGTGGACACGATTAGGCATTTATGGTTCTATCATAAAACGTCTTATGCAGCCCTTTACTTTGAATTCGATATTCAAGATGCCTCCTTGTCAAAGCTCAAAGCCATTACAGAGGCATTTATAATGCCATTGATTATTAATAACAAGTTTATGCTGCTTAGAAGGTGGACTTATTACCCAGCAGTGAGCACCAGGTCCACACCAGGAGCATCATTAGGAGCCGTATTGGAACCTCCTAATTTGCCGCCACCAAAGATATGGGGGGAAAAATATACATAACAGCCTTGCGCGCTCTTAAGATTATATATTCCCATCTTGTCCTCCATGTCGCACAGATTTTCGTATACTTATCCTAAAAGAAAGATTTAAAGAAGGTTGGACGTACGGGGCTCCTTTGAGAATATTAGCAACAGAGCCTGACATTGCGGAACAACAAACCTTACCTTAATATGAAGAGACCTTGGCTTCTTGACTTGGACATGGAACCAAAACACCTGGGGTGGTCTGGCCGCTGGCTCTGCACGACTGTCTACCGCTTGAAGTTTACACAGTAAAAGCAGGGAGAAGCGATATCCAGCCCGGCGGGCGGCGCGGGACTCGGTGTGGCGGCCGAAGCCCGAGGATGGAGAGGAGGAGTTAGAGGCAGCGGCGGGTTGAGGATGCAGATGAAAGTTGCAGTGCACTTCCAGGTGCTGAGAGGGGACAGAGCGAGGGCGGCGCGGGTGCTGGTGCTATTGCTGCTGCTGCTGCTGCTTCTTCTTCCGCTGCGTCTGTCGCCTTGGTGGCATTGATCTTCTAGTAGTATTCCTAGTGCTCCTCGGCTGTATTATTTTGTGTTACTATAAAGACATTCGATGGATGCGACCTTTAAAGGAGAAAAAAAGGAGGTGTGGGGGATTCGTACCTCGCTTTTCCACCTCTTACTCTACGTATTTAAGATTAGCGGCAAGATGGATCAAGACAAGGATCTTTAACTTGCCGCGCTTCTTCTCTTCTTCCCCGCGATTTGCCAGTTCCTGGTCTGCTAAATATCAGAATCAAAAAGGAAATAATCGACGGGTGTACTTCTCCTCATACCTACCTGCCTTGATGTCGGCTCTGCGGTCTGCCCTCTAGGCAAGCACCACATTCGACGCCTGGGTCAGGACACTAACCGCCCCGAACACCATCATGACAAATTTGAGGATTTCTGTCCTTCCCAACATGATTGCTGCTGTTTTTGCCGTTGCTGTTGCCGGGGTTTTTTTTTTGGGCTGTTGGTGCTGGTTTTGCTGTTGGTGCTGGTTTTGCTGTTGGTGCTGGTTTTGCTGTTGGTATGTTTTTGCTGTTGGTGTTGTTTTGCTGTTGGTGACGGTGGTTTTGCTGGTGGCGGTGGTGGTGCTGTTGCCGGTGTTTTTGCTCTTGCTGATGGCTTTGCTATTGCTATTGTTTTGCTGGTGTTTTGCTCTTGGTGGTGTGAACAAAGGTGGGAGCCAGCTGTTGAGACTAGAGATGCTTGTTTGGACGATTAGTGCCGTAAATAGCTAGAGCCTATCGCTGTTGAGACGACAATAGCCATCTGTCAGGATGATCAATGCCGTGCCTGTTGGATAGAACACTAGGGAATGCCGATAGGCTAGGGATGGCCATAGCCTCGGTGAGGCCGACGATAAGAAGAATAGGTGCCAGAAGCAGGAAGGAGAGCAAGCATAAAAGGAAGCTTATGGCCAGGAATTGGAAGAAGGAATTAGATCATCAATCAATTCATTCAGAATTACATCCTTATTGAACTCTGAATAGCGGCGATTGCTTTGGGGATCAAGAGGAGAGTGGCCAAGAATCGTAGCTGCAAAGGGCAGTCCCATTGGATATATGCTACTGGCATTTTTGAGTAGACACTCACATTTGACTTTTAAAATTTCAACACGCCACCAAAGTCAATTTTGCCATTGTGTTGGGGGCATATTACAATGACTTGGTCAGGCAGCGCGCCGGAGCTGCGGTTACAAACCTTGATTCAAGCCTCAATCCTGCGACACCCATAGAGAACTCATAAATTGTTGGAATCCCTCGTCAAGATCACATGGCCACCCTGGCGCGCCTCTTTTATACGGCGCGCTCGCGGGCATTTCACTTCCTCTTATACTTCTTTCTTAGACAGACCCTATTATTAACCTTTTGACGTCAAATCAGAAGCCCTGGTGCTTCCTACATAAATGATCCAGTGAGTCACGGTTTTTGGTTAGGCACCCGGGCTTATCAACTGATGTAGCGTCTCCTGATATAAAGGGCTTTCAATTAAACCGATACAACACAGATACACTATGGACAAATAAAGCATAAATCTGTTACTGAGATAGTCAAGATATCGCGGTCCAGCCCAGGCTTCATCACACCGGGCTTGCATTGACTGGTGCATGCCCAACCTCTCACAGAAGTGGAAAATTGAATACCATGACCCAATCCGCCAGTAGATGCTGTCAACACACAACTTAGCAAGAGTTCGAGCGATGGCGCTTTACACAATAATTATTTTCTGCCTGTGTCTCTATTCAAAGCATCCGGTAAACCCGTGCGAAATTTCTATCAACCAACCCATCCAAAGCACTCTTAAAAATCTTAATCGACAGACCAAAGTCACCCCATTCTGTAGTATTGCGAGGTCATGTCGGCAGCGATGGTACGTTCGGGATGAGGCATCATCATCGCGATCAAACGCCGCGGCCAAACGCAGCGACCATCCTTGCTGGATACACAGCGACACCACCGCAACGGGACTACCATTTGGATTATTTTAAACACCATCACTGCGTCTCAGCATGGCAGCAGGCGGATTGATCGGCTCGCATAAGTTCAGAGCTTAAGACCTAGAGCATCCACAGCACCCCGCCCCCCTTTTTCCCCTTCAAGTTGTCCTAGACCAGTCAACCGCTACCGCTTACACTGCGCCAGAGCAGCCAGTCTCTCCCATGGAGTACCTCCAAACGGCTTTGTCCCCAGTGAACTCTGCTCCTCAACAACAGCAATCCGCACCAGGACCTCACATAGCCACTCGGTGTAAGATAACAAGAAGGTGTGCTTGTTACCTCGATTGACCAAAAAGATCCGTCAATGCAAGCGACTGCTTGCATTGCACCTTACACTCGGCAGCTACTCAGCCGCCGACTCTCAATTTCTCGACCATGCCCTATTGCTGTTGGAATCCCTCGTCAAGCACAATAGGAAGCACGGAGCAGGTCACGTGGTCACCTTTTGGCCACGATATTTATACGACGATATCAGGGCTTTCTCCCTGACTTGTTTTCCTCTTCTTAGATAGAACAGAGATTACTGAATACATTGCATTGCATTGTGACCGCCTGGTATCGATACCTTGCGCAACACCCTGTGCAACCCATAGTATTAATCATCATCGTAACTGTCACGATGTGAGCAGCTATGTGTTGGATTACACGGGCAGTGAGAGAAAGGATACGTGGCCTCTGAGCCTAAGGCAAAAATCCAAGACTATCGCGTCTTAGATTGTAAGTGTATCCATAGGGGGATTTGGACAGGGCCGTTAGACGAGGCATACTTCCTCCATTATCACTGTAACACAGCTCTATCCCATCAGTGCAAATTAATTTGAACCTCTCCTATTTATTGCAACATTATGGGATTCTAATGCGTGCAGTGGAAAGATGTGCTTGATTTCTATCTAATTGACAAGGAGATTGACAGCTATTAATACCCGAAATCCCTCTCTAGATGCCGTTAATCTAGGCGTTCCGTCAGACCTAGCTGAATTTATTCAATTTAGTAGATTCCTATTTATTGGATAAAATAGAAAAGATTCAAATTGGATTGCATCGATGGGAAGAGCTGTGTTACACTGATGATTGAGGAAGAATTCCTCGTCTGACGGCCCTGTCCAAATCCCCCTACAATCTGAGACGCCCTAGTCTTGGATTCTTGCCTTAGGCTGAGAGGCCACGTATTCTTTCTCTCACTGCCCGTGTATCCACATATCCACTCACACACACACGCGTTATCCAACACTATTATGCTGTTGTGGCAGGATTCGGTGGCTTGAGCTAATTTCTTGGCACCTCTTATTGTTGTCTAGTGCCGCCCATCGTGGCTTGCGACTAGATTTTCAGCTCTCCCATTGTGAACCAAAATGAAGCTTTTGCTATCAATTAGAACAATGGAAATACTCATAATCCGAAGACCTAATAGACAGAATTGATTTCCACAGATTTCCACGCAATTCCACACACGCGCATGTGATACCTTGTCGTGCTGTTGCGTGCGGCAAGAAGTCACAGCAGGTCCACTTCGTACCAGAGGGGCATACAGAAAATTACACTAGCAGACCAGGCGCAACACTTATGACTTCAACTTCGATTGCAGCTTGCAATCCAATTCAGGGATGTGGCACAAAAAAACAATAAGAGCCTGTACTCCGTATCAGGCTCCCATTGCTTCACCTGTTCGCGCGGCACCATGCTGTAAACACAAACAAGCAACACTCAGTCATTGCCGTTTCAAACGGTAGGTCGCCCCACTTACTTACCGAAGATACCCTGCCAGCCTAATCCTTCCCGCTCTGCGCATCCGCTAGGAAAGCGCCGGTTAGCAGCTGACAGCCCTCCAAACCAGCGCGGCAAACAAAACTGGCTCTGCTGCAGGGTGTTTGTTGGTATCCTACGCAGAACAAGTACGATGTTATTGTGTGTCTCGTCAGAATTGGCCTGCGTGTGTTGTTCGAATTGACCAACCACTCCGTACTCCTTGCTCCGTGCGTAGATGCTAAATGACTAAGCGAAGCGGGGTGCAACGAATGAGTGTTGAGACACCCCCGCTTCGCTGAGTATGCTCGATCTCGCGGTTCAAAATCCTTCGACACGGCATACATACATACATCGTAATCTCAAGTCTTGCTTACCGTCTTGTGTAATTTTTCTATCCAGGAACATGTCTAGTGGGTCGAGAGGCGGTGGGGACAGAAGGGGACAAAGCGCCTTCCATGGTGATCGCGGTGGCGGAGGCGGAGGAGGAGGCGGGCGAGATGATTATGGAGAGCGGGGAGGCGGCGGCGGTTTTCGAGGTGATAGAGGCGGAGGCGGTTTTCGAGGTGACAGAGGCGGAGGCGGTTTTCGAGGCGGAAGTGGTGGAAGAGGCGGAAGAGGCGGTAGTCAACCAGCCATCCAGGTCTTTCCGTAAGATAGAGCCTCATATAGCAACGGTATAGTCATGGAACATACGGAGTACTGACGAGTCTATAGCAACCCTCGAGACCAAGATCCCAACGTCGCGAAAGTCGAAGATGCCCTGCATCCGACGACAATGGTGCCCAGTTTTGCGGACCTCAAGCTTGCCGATGCCCTTCCTAGCCGGCCCGGGTATGGTACCAGGGGTGCCAAAGTTGATCTCACGGCAAATTATCTTGAGTTGCTGCCGCCATCAAACTTAGTTCTGCATCGGTATGTCGTCCAGATCAGCCCAGAGGTCGTTGGCCGAAAGTGTTCCAGGGTCATGCAGCTACTTCTCCAGTCGACGGAACTGGAACCGTACCGAGGCGACATTGCAGCGGACTTCCGGTCCGTGCTTGTCTCTAAAACCAAGTTTCCGTCTGAAGAGATTATCATCGAAGTTCGTTATGTTTCTGAAGGTGAAGATCAGCCGACAGCCAGAGCCACCACATACAAGGTCCGCATCATGTTTACGAAGACTCTGAGTATGGGAGAGTTAATCGACTACATGAACTCCACGAACCTTGCCCACTCGTGTCCAAACAAGCCGGAATTGACGCAGGTTCTGAGCGTCTTTCTGAATCACTACTCCAAATCCGCAAACAAGCTTGCCGTGATTGGACCGACAAAAAGCTTCGCCCTGGACCAAAACGCAGTAAGGGGCGACCTCGGCTCCGGCTTGGAATTCATCCGGGGCTTCTTTTCGAGCGTGCGCATTGCGACCTGTCGCATCCTGGTCAATATCAATGTCAGCCATGCAGCTTTCTACAAGGCTGGTCCCTTGCAGGCGCTCATGAACAGTTACGGTGTTCACAACACCGCTGTGTTGGAAAGATTTCTCAAATTGGTTCGTGTCCACACCACGCATCTGCCAGAGAAGCGCAACAAAGCCAATGAAGTGATTCCCCGAACCAAGACAATCTTCGGACTTGCTCGGAAGGATGATGGACATCGCCTGGCCCACCCACCTCGCGTCAGACATCATGGAGCTGGCGCCAAGGACGTCGAGTTCTGGCTTGATAGTGCACCCAGCTCCTCCGGTGCACCCAAGGCGGAAGCCAATGGAAAGGGCAAGGGTAAGGGTGAAAAAAAGGCTCAGGCGGGGAGCTCAGCAGCTTCTAGCTCTGGTGCGTACATCAGTGTGTTTGAATTCTTCAGAACAGGTGCGTAAATTTTTCCCATCCGTCCGGCGATGCAGCTGACCGTGAAGCAGTATATAACCGAGTCCTGCTAAATCCTCAGCTTCCGCTGATCAACTGCGGCAACAGGGAGAATCCGATGTATCTCCCGCCAGAGGTCTGCGTTGTCTTCCCAGGGCAGCCCTCCAAATCAAAACTCAACGGCACCCAAGCACAGCAGATGATTCGCCACGCTGTTCGAAGGCCATGGGAGAATGCGGCCTCGATTGCTGGCGATGGTGTCCAGACAGTTGGTCTCGACAGCTCCAATGCGCTTCTGGTAGGTACCCCTCCGTTCTGCCTTGCGAGCATGACCATACTAAATTCACTCAGCGGGCTTTTGGCCTGGGGGTTGCGCCGGGGCTCATTAAGGTCTCCGGTCGCATCCTTGGCGGCCCGAGGATCATCTACAAAGGCAACAAAACCGCCGATCCGCGCTTCGGTAGTTGGAACATGATCGATATCAAACTCAACACCGGCGCTTCGCTTTCCGAGTGGTCATATTTGGCGGTCTCACTTCTCGGAGGTCGGGACTTCCTCGACAAGCAAAGCATGCAGGCTGTAATGAAGGAGTTCCATGCAGCTTTGGGGAAAATCGGCTTCAACGCACAACAGCCGCCCCGAGGTGAACATATCCAGCTTCGGCATCTAGATGACCCTATAATCGGCACATATATACAGCGTGCCGCGGGTGATGTGGATCTACTTTTCATTATCCTACCTGAGGCCAATGCACCATTGTATAAGCGCATAAAGACGCTCGCCGACAAAGACTATGGCATCCACACCATCTGCTCAGTGGCCTCCAAACTAGCGAAAGACCGCGGCCGCGACCAATATATGGCTAATGTGGCTCTAAAGTTCAACCTCAAGTTCGGCGGCATCAATCAAACGGTGGAGGGCAAGAATCTCGGCATCGTCAACCAAAACAAGACTATGGTTGTCGGTATCGACGTCACACACCCTTCACCTGGCTCCTCCTCCAAGGCGCCTTCTGTTTCTGCAATGGTGGCTTCCGTCGACAAATTCCTGGGTCAATGGCCTGCAACCTTACGCATCCAACGCGCGAGGCAGGAGGATGTGGACGACCTCACTGAGATGCTCAAGTCTCGCCTTGCCCTTTGGAAAACCAAAGGCCAACACACGGCCTTTCCCGAAAACATTCTTGTATACCGCGACGGAGTCTCCGACGGCCAGTACGACATGGTCTACTCGCACGAGCTTCCCCAACTCCGCTCCGCCTGCGAACAAGTGTACCCGGAAGCTGACACCAAAAAGGGCCTTCCACGCTTCACCATCATAATCTGCGGCAAGGGGCACAAAACGAGATTCTACCCGACTGTCGAGCGGGACTGTGATAGGTCTGGCAACGCTAAACCTGGCACCGTCGTCGACCGCGGGGTCACCGAAGCGCGGAACTGGGATTTCTTCTTGCAGGCACACGCCGCACTTCAGGGTACTGCTCGCCCATGTCACTACTACGTCGTGCATGATGAGATTTTCCGACAGGTCTATGCGAAATCGATTCCACCTCCGTTCCAGAACATCGCGGATATCGTTGAAGATCTCACGCATAATATGTGTTATTTGTTCGGCCGCGCAACCAAGGCAATTAGTCTATGCCCCCCAGCGTACTACGCTGATCTTGCGTGTAAGCGCGCGCGATGCTACTTGGCGAATTTGTTCGATACACCGTCATCGAGTGCGGACCCATCTGTGGCTGGATCATCGGCGGCTGGAGAGGCAGGAGTCGTACCGCCTAGTGCTGATGATGTGCATATCCATCCAAAGCTGAAGGATACAATGTTCTACATTTAGAGTTGGGTATCTTTGAGGCGTTATATGGGTAATGAATACTTACTGAGCGGCAAGAATGGGTATCGAGCTATAACAACAAGATGTGGAAGGAGTGGGGAGCGAGACACAAAAGCACCGGAATAAACGGGATTATGGGTAGTATATCAAGGCTATGTTGTTGCACAAATCGAGAGTCTTCTCAGCGTACATGTTCGCGGGCCTCATCAGCAATGCAAAAGGAGTTCGTCTCTAGACAATACCTCTTGTCGTCCTTTGTTCAGCTCGTTCACATAGATGTTCAATAGTCACTCCTCGGCCTGATAACTTTAGTAATACGTTTAAGCGTACAGCTATTACCGATTTAGAATTAAACCAAGATAACAGTAGGGCCAAGTTTGCTCTTTATTTAGTGTCGACCGAGGCACACACCCCAGAACATACGTATACTGGTGTCTGACACACAACCAGCAACGTAGCCTCAAATCTGTGATAGGTCACGCTAGAGACATGGATTTATCCGTGGATACCTTTCGTAAGATGAGGTCAAATGGTCTGGTTGCATAACAAGAGGTTATCGGGCATGTGCACACTTCAATAAGGCAATTTAGTCATAACAGCTACTGGAGCATGGCTCCGAACAAAGACACGATTCAAGCATGGAGTGGAAACGTGTTCATCTACTTAAATAACCAGGCTAGAACCCTTCTTGTAGCTAATTCATTTGGTCTGACCAATCCAGTCAAGTCCAAAACTCACGTGAGGCAGCCTTGGCCACCATGAAGGTGTAGGAAGCACAGGGCTTCGGGTGACGAGGGTATCGATACCGGAAGGTGAAGCAAAACAATGTGCAAAACAATTCAATTCATTAGGTCTGTCTAAAAGAGAAGAGGAGAAGAAGAAGAGTATCTATGCCCGCGCCGTATATAAGAGGCGCGCTAGGATGACCATGTGATGTGCCTACGTGCCTGCCGGTGTGCCTTGATGGGATATTCCAACAGTTCCTCAGACGAATAGTCTCCAGAGCCAGAAGTGCAGCTCTAGACTTTCTTACATGACATGTCCCTGAGACAGTGAGTTGAAGGGGAAAATTCAGCATGTAAAATTGATGATAATAGATGATAATAGATGATCTGATTCCCCTTCTAATTCCCATCCAATTGCTTCCCTTTATGCCTGCTTTTCCTTCCTGCCTCTAGCACCTATTCCGAGCATTCCGAGCATCGTCAGCTGATTCCTTTAGCCTCACTAAATTCCTGCGGGTCCAGTAAGCACTATTGACCTCTCTTATCCGACTTATCCGACACCTGAAGGCTGAAGCACGACCGGTGCAATTGGTGTGCTTCTGGCTTCTGAACCTGGGACCGCCTAGTACAAGCCAAGCTGCTCATTCTCATCAGCGTGTCAGGATGCCCCTCTCCTAGTATTTTCGTCCTCGCCTCGAGTGTCCGTCGACTTATTGCCTCTGCCTCTTCATGTTTGCCTCGTGCCGACAGCACTGATGCTAGGTTATACATGCTCATCAGCGTGTCGGGATGCTCCTCTCCTAATAATCTTGTCCTCGCCTCGAGTGTCCGTCAGTTCATTGCCTCCGCCTCTCCGAACTCTCCGGTACCACGGCGGAACCGTGCCGCATTATGTAATAATGTAGTCCAGCTCCGAACGTCACCGTCCGCTGCTGGGCAGGTCTCAATTGCTCTTTGAATATGCGGTTCTAGCTTCCGGCACACTATCCAGTCCTCAAACCCACCAAATGGATACTCCAACGACATGACCTTCATGTATGTACATCGCCACTTTTCCTAGTCATCGAAGGTCAATAACCATATCTGCGTGCAGAACTGTACAAGAGCATGCATTTCTAGTGTGTGCTCTTCAGCCGTCGTTGTCACCAGGGAGTACCTTATCAACACCTCAATGTCATCCTCAAGGTCCTTATCTTTATCCTGATCGTAAAAGGCATTCAGAACAAAGTCTGGAATGCCCTGCGGATGAAAGAAGCTCATAAAGATGAGTAGCTCGGCGGCAGACATGCGTTCGCGCCGCACTTGGTTGAAAGTCATCTGCCACGTCGTTACCACGGCTTTCGACGCACTGTCATCGCGACGGAGGTCCGTCGCCTCGCGAGCCAATAGCCCGCTCTTCTTCTCTCTGCTGTCCTGTAGCTTTTTGAGGTACGTTGTAATCGTTTCCGCACGGCGGCTCCGTCGCTTGATAAAGGACGCGGCTTGGACAATAGCCAGCGGCAGACAATCAAGAGCGACAACTAAATTATCAGCCGCGTCGTCCTCGTATAGGTCTTCTCCGACTCTTTTGCGCGGTAGATCTTTGGCCTGGCTGTCCTCCATCACTGGCACTATGAACAGTAAATCTTCGCCGACCAGCATCTCTGCCGCCCTTGTGCTCCGCGAGGTCACCAGGATGGACCCTCGTCCCGTCTTCGGTATGTACGACGCAAGAGGTCGCTCGCTTCCGGAGAAGCCAGCGGGTTGGCTCAAGATGTCGCTATCGTCCGCGTTGTCGATAATCATCAGCCACGGCCCGTTATCCTCGTCTGTCAGCCAGCCGTACACCAGCTGAAGCATTCTGTTGTGGATTGTTCCGTCCGGGAAGCTTCAGGCGCTCGGCAATATCCTGATAGGCTTCTCTGAAGCGCGTGGGTGAGCTGGCGTGAACCCAGAGCACCCACGTGGACGGAGCATCGTGTCAGACTTGGTGCGCGTGCTGGATCACGATCTGTGATTTCCTAGTTTCATCAGCTTTCTTTGTCTTTTACCGCCAGGGAAATAATGGTCTTACCCAACGCCGCCTAAGCCAACGAGAGCGGCCCGGCGGCCCACTCCGGCAACCATCTCCTCAACCCATTGCGATATAGCGGATCGTTTGATGAAAGCGGGGTCGGGAGGGAATGGGATCATGGAGAAAGGCTTGATGGGGCTCGAGGGGCCGGATCCGGCAAAGGTCATGTTTACGGCGCCGCCGTCCGACACATGCATACCGGCAAAGACATTGTGGCCACTAACCGGGCCCTCAAATTGCACCGGGTTCATCGTCGTTCCGAGGTGCCGGAAGCCGAAGCAGCCCACAAAAGACGAATGGCACCGTGGTGCAGCTGACGCACATGTCACGACGCTGGTGTATGTGGATCATGTGATTGCTGGCGGATGGAACGCAGACGAACTGACCCCAGTATTACTACCCCTCATCGCAGGTTTACAGTCCAACTTCATGAGCTGAAATACAATGGCAAAACCTCATCAAAGACCCAAAAACTGCGATTCCTTCGAAGTTGCTCTTGAATATGATGCCGTAGTCCTAGGCCTTGGGCGACTCCAAGATGACGATGGAGACGAATACGGGGCGTGTAGGAGGAGATCCTACTAGCTACACTATAGGTTGTATCGGAAATTATAATGTTGTTCTGGCTTTGGCCGCCAAGACTAGCATCGATCAAGCGAAGATCCCTGCGCGGTGCCCCGTCAACTCGGAATGGCATAGCTAGCACGCAATTTAATCACCTCCAGCCGATTTCCCGTCAGTCATAGCAATGGGCATATGTTTTAGGTAAGCACAGAACAGGTGGGGGGATACTCGTAACCGTCAAATCTAGGCCATGATTCTCCAATTCGCGGCGAGGATACTCACTACTTTGGACTTGATTCATTACATATAATGTGTCGCTACTGTCACTACTAATCCATAAGCTCCCGATCCTCTACTCGTACCTCCAAACGCCATCCAAACTCATCTTCTTTGTCACCAAGTCATATTGCTCGAAGTTGTTTCAGGATCTTTTGGAATACTGGCCCACCGCTGTTTTGGTCATCCCCGATGTAAACCACTCTCTCAGTGTCATTGTGGTCACAAAGCAAGCCTGGTCTACATGGCAAGAAGCTCCTTTCCCGCCTCGTCGTGTGATGGACCGGACAGGCACGAGCCCTATCTCCGTACCAGCTCCGAAGACCTCACATAAGTCGGGTAATTCACCGTAGTAAACTGAGCGCTTCTCCACCTGCAATCCCCAGCATCGAGCTATGTGCTGAATACTGTCCCTAGTGTAGCTTCCAACGGCGGTTGGTGATTTGGGCACGACTTTGGTGACTTTCTCGCCATCGCCGCCGGTCTCAGGGGAGGAAACATGTTGAGGGGAGAATTGCTTCTGTCAGGAAGTTCAGTGCCGTAAATAGCTAGATTAGTGAGGGCATTATTGATGCAGCTGAACAAGCTAGTGAGTAACTGCAGAAGGTTTTCAGCTATACAGGGCATCGTGGAATCCGAATGAATCTGACGGATTAGTTGAAGTCAGGCATGAAAGGAAGGAACTCCCCGTCAATTTGGAAGGCATCAGACATCATCAATTCAATTCAATCTATGCATTGGTACCGAGTTTCCACTGTGCAATTGCTCTGGCCTTAATAACGCAACGAACAACGGGGAGCTTGAATTCATCAACCGCCATATGTTCACGTCAGTTGACTATGACCGGAACATGTCGTGGAAAGGTGGTAGTGGACATATTGGCCCAGGGGTGCATGGAATGTCTTTACGGAGAGCAACGTTAGATGCAGAGGAAGTCCTTTTACCACGAGGGCATTACGTTTTGGTGATGGACACGGTCTTTAAACTAGTGAAGTTTAAGCAGACAAGCATAGTAGCTTGGCCCGAACAGATAAACAGCGGAGATTTTGGGTCCATTGAATGCCAGTGGCTCGTGTCAGTTGACTATGACTAGAACGTATCGTGGGAAGGTGGCAGAGGATATTGTTGAGACGAGATTAACTCCATGTCAAGATGATAATGATAGAACGCTAGGAGACGCCGAAGACTAGGGAATGCCGATAGGCGGGGGAAGGCCGTAGCCTCGGTGAGGCCGACGATAAGAGGAATAGGTGCCAGAGGAAGGAGAGCAAGCATAAAAGGAAGCTTATGGACAGGAATGGGAAGAGGGAATCAGATCGTCAATCATTAATCATCATCAATAATCAATCATCGTCAATATTCATCAATTTACATGCTTTCAATTTTCTCTTCTAATTCACTTCTATACTGTCGCTTCCGACAGCACCAGCATGATTTGATGGCTTGGCCGTGGGAACACTTGTTTCCCTTGGGAGATTTGTATCATACGTTCAGCTAATGATTATTAATAGACTTCGAGAGTTCAGAGCCCGCACACACGCAAACAAGCACACACGCAAGCAGGCGAGCAGGCAGACAAGCAGGTAAGCAAGAAAGCAAGCAGCCAGACAGCCAGACAGGCACACACGCACACACGCAAACAGATGGGCACACGCAGTCACACAGGCAGACGCACATGCATACAAGCGCACAAGCAGGCCTGCAGACAGTAGCTGGGACTCTTATTTACTTTCATCCCGTTAGCCTCGCGCACATGGACGCACACACCGCAGCCAGCTGCGGCCGTAGCTCACCCACTGACTGAGACCAAACTGACTTCGCATTTAAAAAAAAA